>CAUYUJ010021282.1:462326-487326 GCA_963575745.1 Prorocentrum cordatum
GCCGCCTCGGGCGCCGGGGGGTCAGGGACCCGGGGGGGGAGCGGAGTGAGGGAGGCGAAAGGAGGAGGGGGAGGGGGTTAGAAGGCAAATCCTGAGAGGTACGCGCAAGAAGACTAACGAGAGATGAATCCCGATGCAATGATATTGCATCTTTGGGGGGGGCCTCGTGTGTCCCATCGCTGCAGCCATCCTTGTTGCCTTGGCTCTTCAACAAAAACGTACTGGGCGTTCATTTTTACCGCTTTGCGCTTCAGGCTCTTGGCAAGCAAACGCCGCACCAAAAAAGCTACTTTGTTTTAGCGTGTGTTCCTGCGTTGTTCAGCGATTTCAGGGCCGTCGCTATGGATCTTCATGTTTGTTAGCATTGTTTGCTTTCTTGCCTGCCGTTTTCGCTCCCGCTCTCGTGCTTGTGCCGACTCCCGTCCCTCCCGCTCCGCGCGCAGACCTAAAAAACGCGAGCAATAACGCCCCACCACAGTTCTAACTCCAGCGCGAAACAGGCCCAGATGCCTTTTCGACCATCCAGCAGCTACGACAAGAGAAGAGCAACATGGTTATAATACAAATGTAGGGAGGATTGGACGCAAGAAGAAGGGACTGAGACCAAGGTAGACGGCAGTATGAAACGACGCAGCCAACTGACCTCAAAACACCCAAACAAGAAACGGAGCTCAACACGCAACACAATAATTACTTAGCGGGTTGATTTTCATGTGGGGACCTGGAAACGGAACAAAAACTATATCCCACACGCTGGGCTTAAAACAAAATTCGAATGACACATCACGGGCATGTGTAAGAATAACCAAACTTGTCGCGTTCATGCCGGACACATGTCGAACGCGTCGAATCCGTGTCGAATCCACGTCGAATCCGCGACGAGCCGACGTCGGAATAGCCCCCCCCAGAAGGTAAATTAAGGAGCAACGCTAGCTCATATTGAAACGAACGAGCAAACCAGATGGACTCGCACGGATTACAAAAAAGGATTGAAAGAAAGTACGGCCGGATGTTGCCTTTGTTCTGGCTGCTATACCAGCGGACCTGTTGACCTTTACCTCTCAGGAGTTGCATCCTCAGGAGGGGGCGGATTGGCCGTCTTTGTGCACATCGCGTCCTCCGCCGATGCCCCCTCACGACGCGCACCTGCGTGCGGGGCCGAGCCCTGCCCTTTAGCTCCGCGAGGCGCTGACGAGCCGCGCCAGATCCTCGCACACGAGCCTGAAAACTGGAGAGCTGGGCCCGCCCAGCTCGTCGTGTGAGACGCTGTCCAGCTCAGTCGAGGAAAAGCTCCCGGAGGTCTGCGGCGCCCACAAGTCGCGGAAGTCGTCGTACAGCCCATCGACCCTCGGAGGCCAGATCTCGTCGGCGGGCGAGTGGTAGAATTGAATGCGGCCCTGGTAATCGCACGGAAGCTCATTCGCCTCCATGCCGACCTTCGAGTCGGCGACCAGGGCGCGAGACTGCCGCAGCACCTCCTGGCGGCCGTCCTTCAAGGCCTCCCGGATGGGGTCAGAGTAGCTGGCGTCGGAGGATCTCCCCGCATCGCCGATGCATCGGCGACGTCGGCGTGGGGAAAGCCGGGCTCCACATCGAGCCGCACCGCCGATGCCTCGGCGATGCGGCGCAGTCCACCGACCCCGCCCACTCGGACCCCACCTCGGAGGCCCGGAGTCCTCTCTGGACAGGCGGTGCTGCAGGATCCGGGCATAGGACCGCGCCTGCTCGGGCGCCATGAGCACCGGGAGCAGGTCATCCACCAAGACGCGCGCCGCCCCCTCGGCGTCCCCCTGGTCCGACCAGCGCTCCAAGCTTTCGATTTTGGGCGAGAGCGCATCGCGGCTGGGCGCGGGCATGTGCTGGGGTGCGGGCAAGAGCTGTGCTCACATGCGCTACAGCTTGGATTGTCGGGCTCCCTTCCCAGAAGCCCGAAGCGCACTGGTAGAGGCCTCTTAGGCGGGGTCCGGACAGACGGGGTCGGGAAATCGCGCCGCATCGCAATGCACCGACGATGCACCCGCGACGTCGACGATGCATTGGCGCCGTCGGCATAGAGAAAATCGCGCTCCACATCGAGCCGTATCGCCGACGATGCGGTGCGATCCTCCGACCCCATCTGCTCGGACCCCATCTGGGAGGCTTGGATATGGATGTGGACAAGCATCAGGCCCCTAGAGGCTCGATGTTTCTCTACATCCAGTGCGCCTCGGCCTTGTGGCGCCCCTTTCCAAGAAGTCCAAAACGACAGGAGGAGGGAGGAGGAGAAGGAGGAGGAAAAGAAAAAGGAGGAGGAGGAGGAGGAGGGAGGAGGAGGAGGAGGAGGAGGAGGAGGAGGTGGGGGAGGGAGGAGTTGGGGGGAGGAGGAGGAGGGAGGAGGAGGAGGAGGAGGAGGAGGAAGAGGAGGAGGAGCAGGAGGAGGAGGAGGTGGGAGGAGGAGGGAGGAGGAGGAGGAGGAGGAGGGAGGAGGAGGAAGAGGAGGAGGAGGAGGAGGAGGAGGAGGAGGAGGACACTGGATGTGGGCATAAATCTTGCCCGCACGGGGGGCCGCGGCCCGCGAGGTAGAGCCCCGCGCAGCCGCGGAGACGCTGCGCCACGCAGTACGCCACGCTGGCGCCCATCGAGAATCCGAACAGGGCGAAGGGCCGCTCGTCGCCCGATGGCCCGCAGTGGCACCTCACGATCTCCTCAACCAGGAAAACGAACAGTGACATAAACAGAAAAACTCGGAGGTCCGCGCGGATTTCTCGGATCCGCGCTGGACCCCTTTGGCGGCGCCTCTGGCGCCGCCCCTGGCGCGCTCCGCGCGCCAGGGAGGGTGTCCAGCGCCGATCCGAGAAATCCGCGCGGATTGTATATTTACCTATACGACCACCCTGCGGGTGATAAGGAGGTGAGGGGGGAGGGGGAACCAACGTCTCACTCAATCGATCTCGCTATCGATCTCACATTCGGTCTCATTATCGATATCACTATCGATCTCGCTATCGATCTCGCTATCGATCTCACTATCGATCTCACAATCGATCTCACAATTGATCTCACATTCGGTCTCACATTCGGTCTCACTGTCGATCTCACTATCGATCTCACAATCGATCTCACTATCGATCTCACATTCGGTCTCACATTCGGTCTCACTATCGATCTCACAATCGATCTCACAAGCGATCACTCACAATCGATCTCACAGTCGATCTTACAATCGATCTCACAATCGATCTCACATTAGGTCGCACTATCGATCTCACAATCGATCACACTATCGGTCTCACAATCGATGTCATAGTCGATCTCACAATCGATCTCATCATCGATCTCACATTAGGTCTCACATTCGGTCTCACCGTCGATCTCACTATCGATCTCACAATCGATCTCACAGTCGATCTCACATTCGGTGTCACATTCGGTCTCACTATCGATCTCACTATCGATCTCGCTATCGATCTCACTATCGATCTCACAATCGATCTCACAATCGATCTCACAATCGATCTCACATTCGGTCTCACATTCGGTCTCACTGTCGATCTCACTAACGATCTCACAATCGATCTCACAGTCGATCTCACATTCGGTCTCACATTCGGTCTCACTATCGATCTCACTATCGATCTCACAATCGATCTCACTATCGATCTCACAATCGATCTCACATTCGGTCTCACTATCGATATCACAATCGATCTCACAATCGACGTCATCATCATCATCATCATCATCATCAACAACACCAACACCAACATCATCATCATCATCATCATCATCATCATCATCATCATCATCATCATCATCATCATCATCATCATCGCCATCATCAATATCATAATCATCATCATCATCATCATCATCATCATCATCATCAACATCATGATCGGGACACCGACGGGACACCGACGGGACACCGGCGGGACACCGGCGGGACACCGCGCGCCACCGGCCGCCCGGTGGAGAATCATCCGGCCGCGCCTCAGCCACAGAGGACACCACCGGGACACCGGCGGGACACCGCGCGCCACCGGCCGCCCAATGGAGAATCATTCGGTCCGGCCGCGCCTCAGCCACAGGAGACTTTCCTCTCGCCCGCCCACGCAGCTTCGCCTCGCCCGCACGCACGGCACGCACGAACACGAAACCGAAATCGATTTCCCGGTAGGGGGGCTCTCCGTTCCACTTCGATCTCACCCCCTCACCTCCGATGTCATTGCTCGTTTCCCGTTCAACGAAGGACAAAAGCGGCCAACTTCCGACGGTCTGCGCGAGTTTCTCGAAGCTCCAAGAAGCGTCCCAGGACGCTATGGAACGGATGTGCCCTTGTCCCAGCCCCCTCCGAACAGGCCCCGCTCCAGGAAATCTCTGAGGAGAACAGAACTACACAAACACAAGCTGTTGACTGTCCGTGCGAATTTCGTGGACCTGCGTTGGCCCCCCAACACCATGAAGCCGAAATTTAATGTATATGCCGTTGGTTGTTCCTCGATCCTCTGCGAGGGCCTCGGCGAGCGCCTGGACCGAGTCCAACGCGCGGGCGTAGTGCGTGCCGTGTCCGGGGTACTCCACGACGCAGACCTCCACGGAGGGGTAGGCGTCGGCGGTCTGCCTGGAGATCCACGGGGTGTAGGTGGACGCCACGCTCCCGATCCCCAGGGCGCAGAAGAGGCGGACCTTGGCACTCGGGCTGGGCTTGTTCACCCACCACGGCGAGGCCAGCAGGGGCTCAAGCGGAGGCCGTTCCAGGCCAGCATGGCTGCGTCCAGCGTCAGCGTCCGCTCGTGGGCCCTCGGGGCCCACGTCGGCGGCCTTCTTCTTCCTCTTGGGCTTTACGAATCCACCGCTGCCGATGAAAAGCTCTAGTTCTTTCTCGTCCCACTCCGCCGATTCGGGCGGAAATGTCAGCGAGTCGCGCGCTGTGCCGGGATACCTCGCAAGGATACGGTCGATAAGGGGATTGGCCATGGTTGGCACTCCGCACGATCAATCCATTGCCCGAGTCAAGACGACTTGAACCAAAATGGCTACGGAACGTATTTGGGCAATCTTGCGCCTTTTTGGGGGGCCTCCAATTTCTCGTCGCCGCTACTGGACTTTTCTTTCGGAATCACGTCGAGCACTAACTGCCCCCCCCTTCCCTCTCACACACACATACACACACACACCGTGTCCTGAGGCCATGGGGGTCATTCGTTTCCCTCCCAGGTCCCAACCTGAGCTACACTTGCCCCAACGGAGACGCCGATGTCTAGAGGCCCACCTTCTGTCCCAGTCGGGCCAAGCTGCAAACACGGTCCTCCTGTGTACCAGCTGCGGCGCATTCGCCTGCCAGGGTCTCAAAAATTGTCGGCATTTGCGGGCCGAGTCTAAGCCCGTGAAGCGCGTCGGAAACCAACAACCTGATCGACCACGATCGCAAGGGTCTGCGTTCGAACCGTCAGGAACCACGGAACTGGAGGCGGCCTGGGACAAGAAACAGCACACTGCATACACGTATGCTAGCCAGCGGGAAACCCAAACCACGTGTCAGTAGCAACCTGCGTTGTGCAGAATATGTGGTGCAAACTATTCGTTGCAAAATGTGCGGTCGAATTGATGTAAACAAACGAATTGACCCATCCCACGGTCTTGCAAACACCCCACCCCCACACCCACAACTTGGATTGCCAAACCCATGCTGTGGCGATTGCGATGCATGCTCGGCGTTGGCTGGTGCATCTTTGCGGCCGCTCCAACCCAACCGCGCGCGCAGCGGCCAGCTAGTTTGGCGCGACCGACGCGGCCGCGGTGGCGCTGACCGCTGGGCACATCCCAGCCAGCGACATGGCCGGGCGCGGTATCATGGCAACGTCGACAACGGTAGACACGATGATAATAGTAGCGATGCTGGTGACGATGTTGACAACGACGAAGGCGCGTCAAATGCGGGCGCCGATGCTGATCACGCCACGGCCAATCACTGTCCCTGGGTGCGTGGCTGATGTGGAATTCCGCGATGCGGTTTCTGTTTTGTTTTTGTTGTTGTTGTTGCTGCTGCTGCTGCTGCTGTTGTTGTTGCTGCTGTTGTTGTTGTTGTTGTTGTTGTTGTTGTTGTTGTTGTTGTTGTTGTTGTTGTTGTTGTTCTTGTGTGTGCTGTTTATTGTTTGTTGTTTGGTGTTTGTTGTTTGTTGTTTGCTGTTTGTTGTTTGTTGTTTGTTCTGTGTTGTTTGTTGTTTATGGTTTCGTCGTCCCACCCGCGACCCGCCCCGCGACCCGCCCCGCGACCCACCCGCGACCCACCCCGCGACCCACCCGCGACACACCCGCGACCCGCCCCGCGACCCATCCGCGACCCATCCCGCGACCCACCCGCGACCCACCCGCGACCCACCCGCGACCCACCCCGCGACCCGCCCGCGACCCACCCCGAGACCCCCCCGGCGACCCACCCGCGACCCACCGGCGACCCACCCGCGACCCACCCGCGACCCACCCAGCGACCCACCCACGACGCACCGCGACCCACCCGCGACACACAGCGACCCACCCGCGACCCACCCGCGACCCATCCCGAGACCCACCCAAAATGTTCGGCGCCTGCGGCGGGTTTCCTTGGCATTCGTGCCAGGTGGAGAACCTGCGATCCACCCGCGACCCAAAGCGCGTTCAGTGTACCCATCAAGATTGTCAGCGCCTGCGGCGGGCTGTTTTTGAATTCGTTCCAGATGGACGTGGAGAGCCCGCGGCCCACCCGCGACCCAAACTACGCTCACTGAACAAGCCAGAACTTCGGCACCTGCGGCGGGTTTCTTTTGCATTCGTTCCAGGTGGCGAACCTGTGACCCAAACCGCGTTCTGCGTACAATCAAAATGTTCGGCGCCTGCGGCGGGTTGTTTTTGAATTCTTTCCAGGTGGAAGTGGAGAGCCTGCGACCCACCCGTGGCCCAAACTACGTTCATTGAACGTTCAGTGAACGAGCCAAACAACATTCACTGAACGGCGCGACGCCCGCGTCGCCCGCGACCGCACCCCCACTCTTATCCGCAATTCGCGGGGTGCTATGTGAAATTTTCCATGTATATATATATATATATATACACATATATAGGTGTGTGTATACACATACGTACGTACGTACGTACGTACATACACACATACATAGGTGTATATATATGTATATATATATACATGCATACATGTATACACATATGTGTACATATGTATGCATGTATGTATGTATGTGTATATATATATATATATGGATACTCGATTTTGACATCCTTACGAAATCATTACGCAATCCTTTTGGTGTGTTGGCATGCGCGCGCGACGACGAGCGCGAGCGCATTACGTCCCTATGTTTGTGCAAAGGGTTTTTGAGAGCTGCTGGTTCTTGATAAACGGGTGCGCGCGCATAATACTTGTTGCAGAACATGGCGGGGGGGGCGATACCAGTTGGGCTGGGATGGTGTGAACTCATATTTCGGATGGGCGATGAGGCAGAATCCTACGTAAATTGCATATCCAAAGAAAAAAGGGAAGCGATAATCCCAGGAAGGGAGGGGGGAAGGTATGTATGTTCATATGTATATACACATATATAAGACTGCAGTGGCGCTTCGCGCCATGAACCTTGGTCCTTGAAGTTTGGTATGCAGGCGGAATGGCAAGAAGGTCAAACCAACAATTTAGCGATAACTTTTGTGTGCCTTTTCCGGCATCGCCGCTATAATGATGTTATTCGTTACCCTTCCTCCATGCTTATTGTTCCTTATTTTCGCCAAACACTGCGCATTCTCCCCATCCTCCTCAGCTTTTTTTTGCGGAGGCTCCTCCTTGGAGAGCCTCTAGGAGGCTCACAAAAGTTGTTTCGGGTTTTCCTAAGGCCTTCTGGAGGCCTCCTGGGCGCATTCTGGGGGCCTCCCGGGGCTTCCTCGGGCCACCCTGCCTCCAACCGCCGTCTCCCTGAACGACCGGATCACGATTGGAATTCTTCGGAGGGTGTCTTTGGGCCATCTTGGGCCGCCATGGGGCTCTCTGAGGGCCATCTTGGACCCGTGTTGTGCCGTGTTGGGGCTCTCTTGGGCTGCCTGGAAGCCCTTTCGGATGGTTGTGGGGCGATTTGGGAGCCTCCCAGGCGGCTTCGGACGCCCAGAAGACCGCCGCTTTGGAGCGTCGGGAAGCCGAAAAGGGGAGAACCCCAAAATTCACCAAAACGCATACAAAATCAATGATGTTTGCCTCAGGGGGCCTTCTTGGGAGTGCTCTTGGAGGCCTCTTTGGGGCCGTCCTGGAGGCCTCTTGGGCCATCTTGAGGTCACGTCGGTCACTCTTGGAGCGCTCTTGTGCTGTCTTGGGGGTCTCTGGGACGTCTCCGATGACCCCCTGATCGCCCTAAGTGTGCTGGGAAGGCTTGGCAAAACGACTTGCGAGGACCGGTGGCCGCTTCGAGGCCCGTCCGGAGGGCCACAAAGCCCCAGGTCCAGGGAGTCCGGTTGTGGGGGGGGGGGGGTGATGGGGTGGGGGGGGGGGATGGGTTTCCCCCCGCCCGGGCTTATACAAATATAGGACGAGGAAGATAAATATATGTACATATATGTATATATACACATATATTCATATATATATATATATGTATATATACACATATATATATAGAAAAAACAATCTATACCGAACTTGAACTTTTCAACACCACAGCTCGTGCAAGTATCCCACCCACCCACCCGCAACTTGATTTGAAAAACCCATGATGCAGCGATTGCGGCGGCTGCTCGGCGCAAACTGGCACGTCGCCGGGCGCAAAGCGGCCAGCTAGTCTGACGCGACCGATGCGGCCGCGGTGGCGCTGATCGTTGCGGAATTCCCAGCACGTTTCGCAGGCCGCGTTGGCGCGCTGGCGCTTCCGAGCGAACGGTATCATGACGACGTCGGCAACGGCACACACGATGATGATAGTAGCGGTGCAGGCGACGATGCTGACAATGACGGCGGCAAAGCTAATGACGGCGCTGATGTTGATCACGACAATGAGGATGATGGTGTCCTCGCGTCGGTGATAAAAGGTTGCGATAAGGACTTCGGCATGCGCGCGCGGCCGACGCTAGCGAGTGGCCCGCATGGTATAATTTGACAATGATCGTGCCCCCTCCCCCCCCCCGAAAACACGCGCGCAAGGGCGCTCGACTGATTTCGACATGCGCGCGCGAGAGAACCATTTCGTCGCGTCCGACGAGCATGTTGCTAAAACGATGGTTACCTGAAAATTCGCAACGGCGCGGGCGCAGGCTCTTTTGACAAACCTTGTCGCAATAAACCATTCTGCGTTTTAAATGTTCCGGGACTCTCGATGCTGACACCCTTCGGCGCTGCAAGATGTTGACGGGTTCCGGCATGCATGCGTGACGACACGCGCAAGTTGTCTCACTGTCCGACAATACGCGCGCATGGGAGTTCGAATGATTCCAGCATGCGCGCGCGGGGGACGCGTGTGGTAGCAATCGATGATGACGCGTTGGACAAAAAGCAGAAAGGTGCAGGGGCGCCCGGGCAAGTTATCTTGACAAACCCTGTTGCGAACCCGTTGTTCAATACCTTCGCCACTGACGAGTGGACACCATCATCGTCACTGGCGTGATCAGCATCGGCACCGTCATTGGCCTTGCCGTCGTCATCTTCATCATCGTCACCAACATCGCTACACTCATCATCGTACTCGAAACATGCTACCGCGCTGGCTCGAATCACCGACTCGCACTGAATCACCAGCGCGGCAGCGCGGGGACCGAGACGCGCTGGGAAATCTACAACGGTCAACGCCACAGCGACCGCGTCGGTAGCACCAGACTGGTTGGCCGATTTGCGCGCGAGCCTGCGCGCGCTAGCGCGCCCGCAGCGATGCGCCAGCCAGCGCCACACAGGCAACCGCAACCTCCTGGGCAAACCCTTTGATCATGGCGACGCATTGTAGCTTTTTCAGAGGTTCCGGCATGCGCGCGTGATGCCGTGCACATGTGGAGTTTATCACATATGCTGCAAGGGAATATTGGGAAATGATGCTTGTGATCGACGAACGTGCGCATGGCATTCAGTGGAAAGGAAAAGGGGGGATACGGGCCTGGCTGGAGTGGTTCGACTTCATATCTGACACGAACAACGGGGCAGCATCTTACGTACATGGATTGTTTTGATTTTTTACCGCAAGAAAATCGAAAACGCGGGGGGGGGGTACATGCACATTTCATTTTACGGAGGATTCTCGATCTGTTGCCATTCGCCCTGCCGAGCGTGAGATTGTCCAATCCACTGCTCGCGCAAACGCGCCCCCCTCCCAAACCCGCCCGCACCTTGGATTGCAAAATCTTGCCGCGGCGGCTGTTGTTACTGCGTGGTGTTGGCTGGCGCGTCGGTGCGGCGGCGCTAGCGCGCGCGCGTTCACGAACGGAGCGGCCAGCTACTGTGCCGTGACCGACGCGGCCGCGGTTGCGTTGGCGCTTACCGCTGGGTACTGCCCAGCGCGTCTTGCGGGCCGCGATGACGCGCGGGCGCTTCAGTGCGAGTCGGTGACCCACGCGGGCGCGACACCATCGCGACACCGACAACGGCAGGCACGATGATTATAGTAGCGATGTGGTGGCGATGATGACGATGACGACGGCACGGCCAATGACGGCGCCGATACTGGTCACGCCGGTGACGACGATGGTGTCCACGTGTCGGCAACGATGGTTGATGAAGGGTTCGACATGCCCGTGCGGCCGACGGGCGCGAGTGTCCCGTATGGCATTATTTGGCAAAGATCGCCCCCCCCCCTAGCAAACGCACAAGGGCGTCCGAATGATGTCGGCATGCGTGCGCGAGCAGGCCCGCTTGGTCGCACTTGACGAGAAAATGAAACATCGGAGGTCCGTATGAAAAAAGTCGCAAGAACGCACGCACATGTTGTTGCGCGCGTGTGGACCTTGTCCCATGCTGTTGAAACACATGCTTGAAAATGGGTGGCTTGTGATAAATGTGCGCGCGTAATAGCACTTGACGGGGATGGCAAAGGGTCGATACCAGATGGACTGTGATGTTGTGAGCGATGGGGCAGAATCATGAACTCCCAGGGAGAAGCGCGAAACCCAGGGGGTGGTGGTACACCGTAGCTTCTTGTGAGCAAGGATAACCTTCGTTCTGCAACTTGCAAAGCGTAGTCCATGCCGATGCGACGGGCAACGACGAGGCGGCGACGGTGACACTATAGACGCAGGGCCGCCGCAAAACCCGAAGTGCAAACACTGTTGGGAAACATGTCTGGGAGGTCCGCAAACATTTCTTGGTCGGCGGTGGACTACCCCACCTGTCGCGCAGAACGCGACAGGGGCAGGGCTTCTCGCGCAGAGCGCGACAGGGGCGGCGCCAGAGTCGCCGCAAGGGGGGCCCAGCGCCGATCCAAGAAATCCGCGATGAGCTTCGCGAAGTCGTGTTTATATTTTTTTTTGTTCTGTTCTTCGACCGTCCAAAGCCCACTAGAGGCAACGCTTTGAAGCGTGGGGTCAGGGGTTGACTCTCCCTGCGAGCCCACCAGATTCAAACACTCTCCCAGATAGGCATACTGGACGCATCGACCACAAATCGTTAATCGATGGCCGATGGGTTCGAGGTTCGGATTTTTGAGTTTCGGACATTCTCTTCGGTTCTAGGCGGCTTCGCGGCCTCGTGATGCTCTCAAGCGGCTGCGCCTCGCCGAGAGCGTTCCGGGGGTGCCCAGATCGTTCCGCAAGGCAGCTCGAGACCCGAGCTACGACCCGAAAACCAAGCGGCGAGGATCACGGGTTCGGGGGGGACTGGGCCCTGGCTGGACCAGCCGCGTGGCCTGGCCCATTTGGGATTGTCCTGGGAGGAGGCGGTGGAGCTTGTGAATGTAGGTTGGCGATCCCCTTTCCCATGCGCCGCGGACAGGAGACGCTTTACCTATTACCCATACCTGGAGCCAAGATGTCGGCAGCAGATGAGGATACAATGGTGATATGAGCGAACTTCACACACACAGAGCTCGGGGTGTGGGTTAGCGACCAGGCCCGCCTTCGGGCGCGCTTGGGGTCTGCTGACCCCCTCCACCCAGCGAAGTCGGAGGAGGCTTGATCTGCGAGGAGGTCGTTGCGGCCGTCCTAGTTTGGATGCTTTCGCCCAGCAGGCACTCCTGCTGTCCATCCTCCTTTACTTCAGTCGCACCTGGCACAGCTGTACGCTTCGCTTCTCCTCCTCATCATCGCCCATCCGTCATCCCTCCTCCAGGATCAATCAGCACAAAGGCGGGAAGTCAGATCGGATCACATTGTGCGTCGGATCGGGTGCATCGGCAATACATCAAAATCGGATCGAATTGGCTGCGCCAAGATGAGCAACAACGCCATGAAAGCATGGGGCTGCATCGGATTGTCAGAATAATCGGACGGGGCAGGCCAACATCGATACCAACACGGATCTACCGATATCGAACTGGAGCCTACTATGTTCCCACTCCTCTCGTTTCTGCCTCTTCGTTCATCCTCCCACTCCTCCTCCTCCTCCTCTCCAAAACCCTCGACGCCGTGATTTTCGCTAACGGCGTCAACCACATTTGGGGGTCGCAAAACCGAGTGGTGACGGACCGCGTGGTGACTTCGGGATTCCCGACGACCTCACCGCGCGGTCCGTCACCGCACGATCTTGGACCCTGGAGACCCCAGTCGCCCGCGACGTCGTCGGAGACCGACCCGAGTCCCACAACCGCGCGGTGATCCCGAATCCCCACGGACTCACCACGCGGCGAGGCCACCACGCCGCCCTGTGCAATCGGCAGCGCCGGCGCACGCAGGCGCGAGGTTCGGACGAGACGCGCTGGGCGCGGGGCGGAGAAGGAGAAGACCAAAAACATAAGAAGAAGAAGAAGAAGAAGAAGAAGAAGGAGAAGAAGAAGAAGAAGACGAAGAGGAGGAGGAGGAGAATAATAACAAAACATAAGCAGCATAATAAGAAGGCCGCAGAAGGGGGAAGAGGGGCAGGCCGCGACCGCCGACAGTTGGCGGGCGAGGGAAGCGCAGGCGGCGTCGGGCACCGAACGCGACGAACGAACAGCACACACACCCATACCCATAGAGGGGTCGGATGGAGGGGGGCTGGCTAGTTCCGGGTATGGGCGCGGGTGGTCGGACCCCCCTGGGGACGCTCCCGTCCGAGCGGGGGCACCCGCCCGACAGCACGCAACACGCACCCGCAGCCCTCTCCGTCGGCCCCCGACGGAGCTGGAGGTCTCGACCGCCCACCCCCGGGGACCGGGCTCCCCCTCCGGAGTGGCTGCGCCGCGGCCACTGCAGAGGGGTAGGGGGCCACAGGCGAACCCTACCCCTACCCCCTACGATTTCCGAGGGGGAGGGTTGGGTTCACTTCGCTCGGGAGCTCCCGAACGAAGTGAACCCCACCCTCCCCCTCGGAGATCGTGGGGGGTAGGGGTAGGGTTCACCTGTGGCCCCCCTAAGGGGGGCTCGGCACGGGCCCAGAAGTCTCCCGTCTGTAAGCCCGCGATGGGAGGCACGTGCGCCGCGCCTCGCCCCTCCCCGCCCCCGGCAGAGCATCGCTCCCCCAGACATCTCCCGGGGGCGCCCGCTGGCCAGAATCGCGGCCGAGGATCCTCAGCAAGGTGAGCTGGCGCCGGCGTGCCCCTGCCCACAGGAGCCCAGCAAGACGACGCAGGCGGCACGACGTAGGCCGACACGGGCTGCGCGCGGCCGGCGGAGCCGAACGGGGAAGACAGACACACACTGGGCCACCACGCGTCCTGAGGATCATCGGCTCGAGGGGAAGCCGGCCGCGGCGACGAGAGCCCACCCCCCAGAAGCACCAAGAAGAGCGAGAAAATGTCAAGAGCATGGGCCCTCGAACCTCGAACACCTCCCCCCTTCGCCTGAGAATCCGCTCACGACGGGACCCCAGACCCCATCTTGGGGCCCAGTCTGATCCCTGGTTCTTGGAGCCGCGTCCAGCCGTCGGGGCGAGAACCTTCCGGAGACGACCGAGAACGGCCGAAACGAAGACGTTGTCGTCGTCGTCGTCATCGTCGTCGTCGTCGTCGTCGAAACCGCCTCCACCGTCTCCCCAAGAACCGCCCCCACGACCTCTCCGCGACTGCCTTCCCACTAGGATTTCGTAGCCGATGCAGCCGTGGCAGCGAGGGCGCTCCACGAGGCTCACAAGAAAACACAAGCTTTAAAACGCGGTCAAACCCATTGCTGCCATCGTCGTCGCCGTCGTTGCCACCGCGGTCGTCGTCGTCGTCATCATCGTCGTCGCCGTCAACGCCGCCGCCGCCGCCGTCGCCGCCGCCGCCGCCATCATCCTCGTCGCCGTCGTCGTCGTCGCCGTCGTCGACGTCGTCGTCGTCGTCGTCGTCGCCGCCGCCGTCGTCGTCGTCGTCGTCGTCGTCGTCGCCGTGGTCGTCGTGTACTCAATGACCGCGCCTGCTCTGCGCAGCGCCGCGGCGCTGCGAGCCTGAAGGTCCAGCGCCGCGTCGCCACGGCGGCCGCCGAGGTGCAGCAGCCAGCCGCGCAGCGCCCTCCGCGGGGGGGGAGGCTCGGCCTTCTGCTGGCGCCTCGACGAAGTCTACGCGGCCGCTTCCCGGACTCCCTCGCGTCGCGAATAAAAAACACGACGGAGGTCTTTTGCATGTGCTGGATATGTTCTGGGCGTATAGATATCCGCCGCTGTGCCTTTGGCACGAAGTGGAGTGCCCCAAGGCTGCCTCGAGTCGCCTGGAGGTCGCCCCCAAATCTTCAAGATGGCTTAAGGCTTTTTCCACGTTTGAACGCTTCAAGGCAACCCAGGAAGCTCCCGATATCGTTCTAAGACTGCCAGGAGGCCCTGAGGAGGGCCCCAAGACGGCCGAATAGGGCCCCAAGAAGGGCCAAGAGGCCCCCAAGGCGGCCCAAGAGACACACAAGAGGAGCCCAAAAGGGGCCAAGAGGGAGAACACAAACGGACATTCCGAGCCGTCCGTCCCAAGATAGCCACGCGAGCCGCCCCAGAGGCTCCCGCGGTCCCCCCAACACGCTCCAAGAGGCCCCCACGAGGCCCCCAGGAGGCCCAAAGCCTCCAAGACCCTTCCAAGAGTCCCCAGGGAGGCATCCCAATAGACCCTCCTATGCATCCAAGAGGCATCTGAATCACAACCCTGGCACGGTGGCGGGATTGACAAAAAACTACTAGACCTGGGCCGGCACGGAAACGGAAAGAGCGCCTCACGCACTTGCCCGAGATAGCTCATGGCACCCTTCGCTCTTGGGAGCCTTGGTGTGGAGACCTTGTTGCGTCGCCGTCTCCGTTGGGAACCCTGGTGTTGAGAGATTGTTACGTTGCCGCCCGTTCCTGAGCCTTGGCTGGGCCTTGGCGTCAAGAACTCCTCCTCCTCCTCCTCCTGCTCCTCCTCCTCCTCCTCCTCCTCCTCCGCCTCCGCCTCCGCCTCCGCCTCCTCCTCCTCCTCCTCCTCCTCCTCTTCTTCTCCCTCCTCCTCCTCTTCCTCCTCCTCCTCCTTCCTCCCTTCCTCCGCCTCCTCACCCTCCTCCTCCTCCTCCTCCTTCCTCCCTTCCTCCGCCTCCTCACCCTCCTCCTCCTCCTCCTCAACCTCCTCCTCCTCCTGCTCCTCCTGCTTCCTCCTCCTCCTCCTCCTCCTCTCCTCCCCTCCCCCTCCTCACCCCCCCCCCCCTCCACCACCTCCTCCACCTCCTCCTCCTCCTCCTCCTCCTCCTCCTCCTACCTCCTCCTCCTCCTCGTCCTCCTCCTTATCCTCCTCCTCCTCCTCCCCCTCCTCCTCCTCCCCCTCCTCCTCTTCGGGTGCGCTGGGGAGCCTATTGGGGCCCTCTTGGGCTCCCTTAGAGCCCTCGGGGCCCTCTTGGCCGTATTGGGGCCGACTAGGGGCCATCTGGGGCCGTTGTGGGCCCCTTTGGGGCGCCTCTGGGGCCGTCTTGGGATGATCTGTGGGGCCTCTGAGGCCGTCTTGGGCCCGTCTGGGGGCCCTCTTGGACCGTTTTGGGCCCCTTTGGGGCGCCTCCGGGTCCGTCTTGGGACGATATTTGGGGCCTCTGGGCCGTCTTGGGCCCGTCTGGGGCTCTCTTGGACCGTTTTGGGCAATTAGGGGCGCCTCTGGGGCTGCCTTGGGACAATATTTGGGGCCTCTTGGGCCGTCTGGGTCCCTTCTGGGACGGAAAAGGGGAGAGCCCGAAAACCCTGCAAAAATCATAGGAAAATGAATGTTTTTCGCCTCCTGAGGCCCTCTCGGGGGCCCTCTGGAGGGCCTCTGGGGCCGTCTCGAGACCTTCTTGGACCGTCCAGCGGCCATCTGAAACTCTCCTGGGGCCGTCTTGGGGCCCTCTTGGGCCGTCTTGGGGCCCTTGGGCCGCTTCACTTGGAAAGAATACAAAAAACGGGCCATGGGAGCCGCCCGGGAGCCGCTTCACTCGAGAAAATACAAAGGAAACGGGCTATTTGACCATGCGTCTGGGCCTCGCACCCCCCCTGGACCCCCCCTAAGAAGGGCTTCGCCCCAACTCAACGTCACTCGCTCGTACCTCGCTCTTTCCGTCACCTGGGCCGGCACGGGAACGGAAAGAGCGCAGCAGCAATCTGAATCTGCCAGAGATGGCTCATAGCACCCTTCGCTCTTGGGAGCCTTGGTGGTAAGAGCTTGTTGCGTCACCGCTCGTTCTTGGGAGCCTTGCTGATAAGCGCGTGTTCAAGCAAATCTAAGATGTTTGGAACAATTCCCCTCTGAGATCCCTCTGGGACCCTTTCATTGGATCTCTCTTAGGCCCTTCTGGAAGCCCCCTCGACCCGAGTGCCCCCGAAACTTACATACGACAATCCGAGACTTTCTGAGACGTTTTGGAGACTTCCCATTTGAGACCCTTCTGGAGCCATTACTGGAGCTCTCTGAAGCCCTTCTGGAAGCTCCCTGGAGCCACAAGGAGCTTTGTCCCCGGAACTTACCAGCAACATGTTCAAACAATCTAAGACTTGCTGGGGAATCCCACCAGCCCTTTGGGCGTGAGTGGTTTAGGGAGCTCTCTCTGTTCTCAACTCCCCTTCTTCCCCTTCGGGGAGGGGTTTACCCCTCCCCCTACCCCCTCCCCTGGACCTGGAGAGGGCGGGCCGAGCGTTCTCAGGGGGGTCCATTTCGACTCCTGGGAGGGCAAAAAAACGACTACCCTCACGAGGATTCTGGCCCCGACGGGGGGGGGGGGAGTTTGGCCCCTCTGCTCGTCTTTGAAGCAGAAATCATTGATTTTACTAAGGTTTTGGCCCCATTTTGGCCTTCTGAGGGGGCCGCGCCCATTTTCCCTCATAGCAAAATCATTGATTTTACGAAGGTTTTGGGCTCATTTTGTCCTTCTCAGGGGGCAGCTCTCATTTGCGCTTCTGAGGAGGTCGCAAGAGGCCCCAAGATGGCCCCAAGAGGCCCCCAGGAGGCTCCCAAGAGGCCTCCAAGAGGCCCCCAAGCGGCCCCAAAAGGCCCCCAAGAGGCCCCCAAGAGGCCCCCAAGAGGCCCCACGAGGCCCCACGAGGCCCCCAAAAGGCCCCCAAGAGGCCCCCAAGAGGCCCCAAGAGGCCCCACGAGGCCCCCAAGAGGCCCCCAAGATGCCCCCAAGAGGCCCCCAAGAGGCCCCACGAGGCTCCAAGAGGCCCCCAAGAGGCCCCACGAGGAGCCCGAACGACTCACACCAGGACGAGGGGCCCGAACGGCTCACACCACGAAGAGCCCGAACGACTCACACCACAAGGAGGGGCCCGAACGACTCACACCAGGACGAGGCGCCCGAACGACTCACACCACGAGGAGCCCGAAGGACTCACACCACGACGCGGGCCCCGAACGACTCACACCACGAGGAGCCCGAACGAGTCACACCAGGAGGAGGGGCCCGAACGACTCACACCAGGATGAGGGGCCCGAACAACTCACACCACGAGAAGCCCGAACGACTCACACCAGGACGAAGAGCCCGAACGACTCACACCACGAAGAGCCCGAACGACTCACACCAGGAAGAAGGGCCCGAACGACTCACACCAGGACGAGAAACCCCAAACGACTCAAATCACGAGGAGCGCTTTCTCTCCCTCCTCCTCCGCCTCGTCCTTCTCCCGCTCCCCTCACAAGGAGGATGTACAAGGAGGCGGGAGGAAGGAGGAACAGGGGAGATATGCGGGACCAAGCGGACACACGCCTGAAAAACACGACTGTCGGCATGCTTCGCGAGAGTTGCTGCTGTGAGATGGGCTGGTGGGGATACGCGAAGCGTAAAGAATTCCCCTTTTCTGAGACCCCTCTGGGATCCTTATTGGAGCTCTGTTGGGCCCTTCTGGAAGCCCCCTGGAGCCGTGGGAAAGTTGGTGTCAAGATCTTGTTGCGTCACGTTTCGCTCTTGGGAGCCTTGCTGGTAAGCGCGTGCTGCGTCTCCGCACGCGGTTAGGAGCCTTGCTCCTCCTCCTCCTCCTCCTCCTCCTCCTCCTCCTAAGGTTATTACTATTGATATTATTATTAGTGCAGTGCGGGCGCGGCCGCAAGAAACCCAACCCTCAGAACCCGCGCGCGAGATACATCTGAGGGGAACCCGGAACACCCTGAACGCAGCAGCTCCTTCAACGGCTGCGGGAAACCACCGCGCAGCGCGAGGAGCGAAGACACCCAGGATACCCTGACGAAAAGCATCTGGTTTCTTGATGCGCGCCCCCACTGTACTAATATGATTAGTAACAGTATTAAGAGTGTTCGTAGCAGTAAGCATATGATTAGTATGATGGTCCTCCTGTTCCTGCTCCTCCTGCTGTTCCTCCTCTGTCTCCTCCTCCCCCCCCACCTCCTCCTCCTCCTCTTCGTCCTCCACCTCCTCCTGACTCGTCCTCCTCCTCCTGCTCCTCCTCCTCCTCCTCCTCCTCCTCCTCTCCTCCTTCCTCTCCTCCTCCTCCTCCTCCTCCTCCTCCCTCCCTTCCTTGCCTCCTCCTTCCTCCTCCTCCTCTCCTTTCTCTCCCTTCTCCTCTCGTCCCCTCTCCTCCTCTCCTCCGCCTCCTCCTCCTCCTCTCCTCCTCCCCTCCTCCTCCTCCGCCTCCGCCTCCTCCTCCTCCTCCTCCTCCTCCTCCTCCTCCTCCTCCTCCCCTCCTCCTCCTCCTCCTCCTCCTCCTCCTCCTCCTCCTCCTCCTCCTCCTCCTCCTCTCCTCCTCCTCCTCCTCCTCCTCCTCCTCCTCCTCCTCCTCCTCCTCCTCCCTCCTCCTCTCCTCCTCCTCCTCCTCCTCCTCCTGCTCATCCTCCCCTCTTCCCCTCCTCCTCCTCCTCCTCCTCCTCCTCCTCCTCCTCCTCCTCCTCTCCTTCCTCCTCATCCTCCTTCTCCTCCTCCTCCTCCTACCCTCCTCCTCATTCTCCTCCTGCTCATCCTCCTCCTCTTCCCCATCCTCCTTCCTCCTCCTTCCTCATTCCTCCTCCTCCTCATCCTCCTCCTCCTCCCTCCTCCCTCCCCCTCCTGCTGTTCCTCCTCCTCTTGTACTTCTCTTCCTCCTCTCCTCCTCCTCCTCCTCCTCCTCCTCCTCGTCTCCTCCTCCTCCTCTTCCTCCTCTTCCTCCTCACCCTCCTCCTTGTCCTTCTCCTCCTCCTCGTCCTCTTCATTTTGCTCGTCCTCGTTCATCTTCCTCCCCTCTTCCTCCTCCACCTTCCCCTCCTCCCTCTCCTTCGTCGCCGCCTCCTTCTCCTCCTCCTCCTCCTCCTCCTCCTCCTCCTCCTCCTCCTCCTCGCTTGCCGCCTGAGGCAAGCCATGCTGCAATCAGGGCTCGCTCCTGGCCTTTGCATTCCGCTGCACATTGGTGCATAAGAATCGTGGGAGAGGCCCGTGGGAATAGTCTTCCCCGCTCTCCGTGATGAGCCGTGGTCTGCATCTGTGTTGCTTTGAGCTTTGAATTTCTTGTCTTGTGCACTATTGCGGGTGCACCCGTGCAGTCGTCTTGTTTCTAAGTGGCACTGTGCTTAGTATGTGTTGCCCAGTCGATCAAAGCTTGTAAAAGACAGACCGTAGAAGTCAGC
Source organism: Prorocentrum cordatum (assembly GCA_963575745.1). NCBI lineage: Eukaryota > Dinophyceae > Prorocentrales > Prorocentraceae > Prorocentrum > Prorocentrum cordatum. The sequence goes on from CAUYUJ010021282.1 coordinate 482,381, forward strand.
AAATCAGGTTGAGAGCTTTCCAAAGGGGTGGTGCTTCCCTGAAAATCATGCACGGCAGCCCTCACAGAAGGGAGTGGCTCGGCGATTGGAGCTCCGCCGAGTCCTACGGCCCATCCCCACAGCGGGATCCCTGGCCGCGGGCGGCTAGTAGTCACCTGGCGAACGCCCCCTCCACCACGCGCTGATCCTCCTCCTCCTCCTCTTCCTCACTCCTCCTCCTGCTCCTCCTCCTCCTCCTCCTCATCCTCCCTCCTCCTCCTCCTCCTCCTCCTCCTCCTCCTCCTCCTCCTCCTCCTCCCCTCCTCCTCCTCCTCCTATTCTTCTTCTTCTTCGTCCTTCTTCTTCTTCTTCTTCTTCTTATTATTCTTCTTATTCTTTCTTCTTATACTTATTATTCTTCTTATTCTTCTTCTTCTTCCTCCTCCTCCTCCTCCTCTCCTCCCTCCTCCTCCTCCTCCTCCCTCCGCCTCCTCCTCCTCCTCCTCCTCCTCCTCCTCCTCCTCCTCTTCGTCCTCCTCCTCCTCCTCCTCCCCTCCTCCTCCTCCTCCTCCTCCTCCTCCCCTCCTCCTCATCTCCTCCTCGTCCTCATCTCGTCCCGCTCCTCCTCCTCCTCCTCCTCCTCCTCCTTCCTTACTTCCTCCTCCTCCTCCTCATCCTCCTCCTCTTGTCCTCCTCCTCCTCCTCCTCCTCTCCTCCTTCCCTCCCTCCTTCCCTCATCCCCCCCCTCCTCCTCCTCTGTCGCCTCCTCTGTCTCCTCATCATCTTCCTCCTCCTTCTCCTCCTCCTCCTCCTCCTCCTCTTCCTCCTCCTTCCTTGGCCGTCCTCGCTCCTCCTCCTCCTCCTCATCCTTTTCCTCCCTCTCCTCCTCCTCCTCCTCCTCCTCCTCCTCCTCCTCCTCCTCCTCCTCCTCCTCCTCCTCCTCCTGGTCTTCCTCCTCCTCCTCCTTTTCGTCGTCCTCCTCCTCCTTCTCCTCCTCCTCATCATCCTCCTCCCTCCTCCTCCTCCTCCTCCACTTCCTCCTCCTCCTCCTCCTCCTCCTCCTCCTCCTCCTCCTCCTCCTCCTCCTCCCACCGCCTCCTCCTCCGTAGCCATTTTGGCTCAAGTCCGTAGCGGTTGTGCTCAGACTTGGCATTTTGGCGTGGGGGAGGGACGGCCCCCGACTGCTCCGAGCCTCCTCCTCTGCCTGCCCAGGCTGGAGGCTCTTCTCACTCACGTACACATACTTTCCGAGGTGTGCAGCCCCGAATGACCAAACAGCATGCCCCTTGGGTTCTTTCTCGTTCTGCTGCTGCCGACGATTGGAAGCTGGCCGCGGCAAAGCCTGAGTTCCTCAAGTGTTGGGCATGTGGATGTGGTAAGAACAGGAGGACGGCGAACAATTGCTTCCAGTGCGGGGCCTCCCTCCACGCCCGGGAGCCCTGGGTTGAGCAGCCTGTGGTCCCCGCCGAGCCTCGGGCAGCTCCGAAGCCAGGGCGCTGGCGCAACGGACGAGTGGCAGCGGATGGAAAGGCGGGGGGCAAGGGAGCCCCCATGGGGGGCAGGGCCGAGGGAGGCAAGGGTCAGCAAGGGGAGACGCGTCAGCCTCTTCGCTCTGGCCCCCAGTTTGCCAATGGCTCAGACCCCATGGCTTTCAATGTCAAGCAGATGCAGCGAGAGGAGGTCCAGCAGCTGGCGGCCTTGGCCGAGAAGCACGGCCTCGCGATGGTCTCCAGCCAGTGCCTACTGTTCCTGCCGCGCTCCCGCCCGACAAGCACTTGTACAGGTTGGTTGAGGAGAGAGACGCCCATGTCAAGCGGATGGAGAAAGAGCTCGACCTGGTTGACAAGTGGGAGAAGAGTATGGCTCGGCAGAGGCAGAAGATCCAAGAACTCAGCGACGAGCTGGACTCCTACGACGCTCAGATTGCGGGCCTCAAACTCAGGCTCACCGAGCACTCCCATCAGGCAGCCGACGCCGAGGCTGCCGCGTCTGCTGGTGCGCGCTTGGACTCGCTCCTTGACGGCTCTTTCAGGATCGACTGTGGGAACCTGTTCGAGGTGGGCGACGAGGAGTATGAGCTGTCAGACACGGACAAGCAGGAGCTCCAGCAGCGCAAGCAGCAGCTGGAGGCGCTCATTGCAGACAATGCAAAATCGCTCTTCGCACAGGCAAAGGAGCACTTCGAGACGCTCAAGCCGAGCACGCTGCCCAGTGCTCCAGGCTCACGAAGAAGCGCAAGACCGAGGATGGCACCGCGTGCGGGTCGGCGAGTGAGGCAGCGGCAGCCTCTGGCCCTGGGCAGGGCACCGCCCAGGCGCCACGGCCGCAGGCGGACCCCTCGGTGGAGAAGCCCACAGTGGTGCCTGATGTTCGGACTCGCGCTCGGGACAGCAAGGCCAAGTTGGAGCAGGCAGGGGCCCCCGAAGGCGCCGTTGCCTGAGGGGGACCAGTCCTCTGGTTCAGAGGGCGCTCAGCCAGTGCGCCCGAGAGGCTGCTCGCCTCTGGACATGTTGCCAACATTCTGGGCTTCGAATCCTGAAGACCTAGATTGGCCAGGCCTGAATTTCCCTGTCGCAGCTGCAGCTGGCCCAGACGAGCGGTTGCTGGCTGGCCGAAGGCACCCACAGCCAGCGACTGCGGCCATGGGGAGGCCACCGAAGGGCGCGGGGGCAGGGGATTCAACCCCCGACCGTCGAGCCCCCGCGCCCACAAGGACAACCCGTTCGGCTACCCGCCCTAAATCTACTGGTACGAGTGGATCGCGGGCGCCTGCTGCGGCGGCTGCTGGGGCACAGGCCCCCATCGGGGCCAGCAGCGACGCCGCCGCCGCGGAGACCCCAGCAGCCTGGGGGGGCGCCGCCGCCGCGCCTCTGGTACCTGAGGGGGCCCAGCCACATGGGCGACACGGAGGGGCAGAGGCCTCTCCCTCGGCCAGCGCGAGCGCCGCCGCCGCGGAGGCTCCAGCATCCCGGGGACCCGCCGCCGCCGCGCCGCTGGCCACTGGAGAGGCCCAGCCACATGAGCGACACGGAGGCGCCCCAGCGGGGCTCATACGTCGTCGCGCGGCCGGCCCCGATGGCACGCACTGCTCGCCTCTAGCCCTAGCGGCATCTGAGGTTGAGGGTACCGACCATCGGGAAGCCTTGACTGGCGAGAACGCGAGCCTGAGCACGAGAGACCCCACAGGGGCAGGTCGTGACCCCCCCCCGCTGGGCACCCTGTCCACGGGGAAGTCATCCGCCGCCGTGGAGAATGATGGTGGAAAGCTCTTGGCTCAGGCAGAGGTCGCGACTGCGGTCGCCGCTCAGCCACCTTGCACTCAAGACATGGAGGCCAAGGTCACGGACACTCTCAACGACGACACGCTCACGCTGACCACGTACAGCTGCAACGCTTGGTCGACGGCTCAGGCGTTCATGGAGAGGATGCACCACGATGTGAAGCGCGAGGTTCGCCACTATTTCTTCCAGGAGACGCGTTTGCTGCAGGGGAGCGCGGCGTCCCCAACCTCGTGGGCAGGCAAGGCGGGCTTCGCGATGCACGCTGGGGCGGCCGCGGTCACAGGCGAAGGGGCCCTGGAGCACTCAGGAAGAGTGGCAATGCTGGCGCGGCCCTCGGTCGGGGCCAGGTCCTTGGAGGAGGCTTTACCTGAGAGGGTGAGGCATCGCCTGGTCGCCCAGCTAGTTTCAGTGACGTCGGATGTCCAGTTTGTTTTCGTCTCGGCCCACCTGGTGATGAACGAAGGCCTGGGCCCGAGAAACCAGGACGCGCTGGCAATATTGGGCGAGTTCATTGATGCATCGGAGTGGCCTGTGGTGGTCGGCGGCGACTGGAACATTCCTGTGGACGAGATCGTTGCCTCTGACTGGCCAGGCAGTTGGCATTTGCAGTCTGGTGCGCCCGAGGACGACACTTGCAGTAGCAATATATGTGACTTCTTTATGATGTCGCAGTGTCTCCGCCCATATGTTTTTAGAGTCCAGGCGCTCTTGGACACGCCCGGGGGCCCGCGCGCAGCGGTTTCCCTGGAGCTCACGGGCCTTGCTAAGGTGTGGCAGTGCGTTGTGCCCTGTGGTTTTCCGCTCGACCCACCCACCGATCCAGACGGATCGATGGTCCCAGGGCCCGATCTTTCAGGCAGTGTTTGGTCTTGGGAAGCTGGGTCCCTCCCTCCGAGGCCCCTGGGGGCGGCTAAGGAATGGTTTAAAGCTGCGGAAGATTTGTTGATCAGCTCGCACCAGATCCCAGCAAGGGACGTGGCCAAGCACTCAGGCCGAGCGCAGGGATGCCAATTTCAACTGACGCCGCCCCGCGCAGCCTGGGGCCGCGAGCTTGCGCGTCGCTCGACGGCCAGCGCGGCGAAGTGGTTGCAGCTCCGACGAGTGCTGTCGCAGCTGCTAGGGCTGACCAAAAAGAAAGGGGGTCGGACGGGGGTGACTTGGGGGAGGCTCTTGAGGGTGCTCGATCAGGTCAGCCCCTGTTTGATGTCGGCGGAGGCCGAAGGGCTAAGCGCCATCTCTGGTTGTGAACTGTTGGAAGGTCTGCAGGGCCCCGACAGGTGCCCAGACCTCGTTGCCGCCATTGCCAAGGAGGTAGGTTCCAGGCTAGCCAGCGACGCGCCTCAGGCCAGGCAGGCTTGGCAGGACTTCGCTCAGTCTTCAGTGCTCAGGGGCGGGCGCGTCGCTCACATTGGGGGCGAGGCCACGGTGTCAGGGCAGGTGGCTAGGGCCTTCAACTCCGTTGCTGCCGATGCGCAGGCAAGCAAGCTGCCGATCTCGTGGAACACGGCGGGGGTGCAGGCCAACACCAGTGCACTTGCGTCTGCCTTGATGGCAGAGCTGCCCCCACAGTTGGCTGCCAGCCGAGAATCTGCTCATAGAGATCTGGGGGGGGGGGGGGGATGCGACGGACGGGCGGTTGACCTTGGTGGACGATCGGGGGGTCGACTGGGATCTGCGATTTCACTC
>CAUYUJ010021282.1:492326-617326 GCA_963575745.1 Prorocentrum cordatum
ATCAGAAGTACAGGGGTCGGCTTGTGAAGAGGCGCGAGTGAACGTGGGGGGGGGGGGGAAGGAGGAGCGAGGAAGGAGATGGGTGGGGCGAAATGGACGGACTGAGGCGGAGGATGGGCGAGAAGGATAAAGGAGGATGGAAATGGCGGAGGTGGGTGGCAAGAGGAGGAGCAAGAGGAGGGGAGAGTCGCTGCCATGTCTTCTGACAATATCGATGAAACTGCCTCCACAATAGCTAAAGGCGTGTAGAATGTCTATACCACCACGGCAGAAACAACATAGGGTTTCGTGTTGGTAACCGCGCAGCTCGAACGCTTCAGACAATGGACTCCTATGAACTAGAACTCATGCCCCTACACTCCTTCTGTCGGCTCATTTGCGGCCACTTCCCTCTACCCAGACCCTGCCGACTGCCTTCCCGAGTCTGGCCTCAACCCCCCCTCACTCACTCTCACCCTCCTCTGTCCTCCCCGCCCCTCTTACCCCACTCGCCCTCCGAACATCAATGTCAAGAACGGGCCTCCCTCTGTTCCCATCTGGCGGAGGAGTCGGCATGCCAAAAGGGCACGTGAACCCCGTCGAGCCCTGCAGGCCGCCCCCTAACCTCCGACGGCGACAGAAGCGCAGCAAAGCTGCAAGCGCGCAACTCGGCACCATACCGCCGAGTCCGCCCTGGACAACTGGATCGAATCTACCGCTGGATACCTAAGATGATTCCGTGTTCGGCTGGTCAGCCCCAGGGGCCCTTGAGCCCAGTGACAAGCCGAGAACGTCCTCCAGAGGCCACAAGAACCATCGAGATCGGCAAGGCTCAGCTGGCTTCGATCGCTCATGCGCGCCGGACGACAAGCCTGTCTGGCATCGTCGCGCACCAGGCCCCCAGGGCCGTACCGTGGAGGTCTCCGAACTGGTGTCCGACCAGATGGGACCGGAGGATCGCACCGCACCGCCGACGCATCGCCGCTGCATCGGCAATTCATCGGCGACGTCGGCGACGCATCGGCGCCGTCGGCGAAGAGAATATGGGCTCCACATCGAACCGCATCGCCGATGCATCGCCAATGCGGCGCGATCCACTGCTTTAGCCAGGGCCCGCCTGGGGGCCTGGGCGCCGGGAGTTTGGGGGTCGAAGGACAAGTGTGCAGCAAAACAGATGCCGCGCTGTCAGGGGCGCCTGCCCGTGGCGGCTGGAGAATCCACAGCCCTGCGGGGGACGGGCGCCCCCGACGGCAGAGAAGCTCATGTCATGTCGTGCCAGTCTTCGTGCTCGCTGGAGAGTCTGGCGGTGCGCACAAAGGGGGGTGGGGAAGGGGGGGGGGCGGGCTTCTGAGGGAGGCTGCTTCTGAGAAGTCGCTGAACCCCTGCATCTGCAGGCAGGGCCCGCGCCTTCTAAGCAGCAGGGTGCTTTTGGGAAGCCTTCCCCCCGCTCCCTACCCCCGTCTCGGGGAGACATGAGACTCAGGCTCGGGGAACTCGGGTTGACCTGACGGGGCCATCAGGAAAACGATGAGACCCAATCCAACGCGAGCTCCCGCTGCAAGCCTCACACGAAAACTGGACGGCCGACATCCAGGGCGCGGCGCGCTCGTCAGAAGACGTCGGCGAGCCCGAGTTCCAGCGCTCTCGAGCGTGGCAGACGAGGGCCCGCCCGGCCACGATTGAGCAGGGACCGACCGTCCCGGCATTCCTATAGTCCTACCACGACAGGTTCTTAGATCCCAAAAATGTTCGAACAACAAAAACAATGTTCTTAGAACGTTAACCCGATGTGTTAAACCAAGACCGTCCCAACCAGAAATGCTCTAAGAACACTTCGTGGAAACCACACAATAATTTTAGAACATTGTTTGTAGGGCTATAGGCGAGCCAGGACGCTTTGCCACAGCTTGACACGAGGGGTCCCTTCGACAACTCCGTATTCTGGTGGCATGCGCGCGCGGGCGCCCGCGGCACGCGCGCGGCCCGCCGCCGCGCCGCGCAGCCCGCGGCGCCCGCGCTCCCGAGAGGCCCACGGCCGGCCGGCAGCCCGCCGAGCGGCCCGCGCGCCCCTGCGGCAGCCCTCGGCGGAGCAGGGCGAGCTGAGACAGCGGACTTCGAGCTTCGTCGGGTTCCGTGGGCATCTGGACAACCTCTGGGGCGGAATCTGGCCGGGTTCAGCGGTGGAGGGAGGGGCGGCCGAAATCACGAGGTCCATAGAGGCTCCCATGCAGGCTCACACAGTCGCCCGCGGCCGGCGCGCCGTCGCGGAAAGGCGGATGAGACGACGGCCGCTCTAAATGGGGTCCCAATAGGCCCCCGAGACAGCAACTCCGCACTGTCCTGGGCGGGGTGGGCTTTATCGAATCCCCATCGGCGATCAATGGGCGATTGGACGTCGATGCGTCCCCCGCCCTGCCTATCCCTCCCCCTGTCCTTGCCCCCTGGACGCTCCGGCTCTGGAGCAGCTCGAAGTGGGCCCCCGAACCCATCCCGGGGGCCCCAGCGCACCAGCTGTCTGAGCTGCGTCCAGCCTTGGCGACGAGGGGCCCCCCGAGGGCCAGCTACGCACGCAGCCCCGTCTCGATTTTCTTGTCACAACTTCGGGCGCGTTTTCGGTCGCCCATGGTTTTCGGTCGCATACCCGTTCGGCCGGTAGGGGCTGGGCGTCATGAAACGAATGGTGTCTCAACTGGCCCTCCTCCGACAGCCCCGCGCATCCGTTTGCGCGCGCACGCGCGAGCTCGCGCGCCGCGAGCGCGCGCCGCGAGCGAGCGCCGGCCGCTCAGCCGCCCGCGCCACCGCGCGCGGGGGCGGCCGGTGGCGCAGCGCCGAGGCCCAAAGCCCTGGCCGTGCATGCCCTGGCCGTGCTCCACGCGGCAGCCGGCTGCCAGCGCCACCAGATCGGGCGGCTGCCGCTGCCGCCAGGGCGTCCTCGCTTCCACGCTGCCTCGCTCCTCTGGCCTGCCTGCTCCTGGAGGAGGGAACATCGACCTGGACTCGGCGATACATCGGCGATAGATCGGGGACAGGCGCCCGATGGCCGATAGCCAATCCGTGAGGTCATGGGAGGGGAGGGACTATCGGCCTCCTATCGGCGATCAGTGGGCGAGTTGGGGTCGATGCGCCCCCCCCGAGCCGAATTTTCCCCCGCGAACTCCTGGGCTCATGCCTGGCCCATCCCAACCACCACGCCAACCCCCGAGTCATTCGCCTCTGCCTCTCCAGACCGCCAACGTATTGAAAAATACCCTTGCGAAGAACCAAAACCATTCGACACGCGTGGAAACCCTCAACAAGACCGCTCGATGCACATGAACTCGTTAGGGGGGTTCACAGCACGCCTGCCACTGGGGCCTTCGGTGAAGCTCCCTCTAGGCCCTCGAAAGATGTGAGGGGTGAGCCAGAATGGACCCGAGCACGCATGCGGGCCCTGCCACGTATGAGGGTGTGCCAACATGGACTCGAGCACGCATGCGGGCTCTGCCACTGGGGCCTTCGGTGTAGCTTCCCACAGTAGGGCCACGAAGCGTGTCAGAGCTGTGCCAGACCGAGCGCCGAAACGGTGATGAGAACGTTTATGGTGGTGACCGGTATGAAGATGCATGATGTAGATATTGACGACTCTGATGAAGTGTAATATAAGATGACTTGGAACAATGTAATGACAATTATTGCGATAGCGACAATGATGAGGATGGCGCCAACGACGACGAAGCTAATGATGCTGAGGATGATGATGGTGATGATGATGATGAGGCTGACGGTGATGAATCTGATGACGACGGCAAGGGGATGTTGATGCTGATGAAGATGATGATGATGATGATGATGAAGATGATGATACTGACGATTATGATGATGGTGATGCCGATGCCGACGATGATGTGATACTGATATTGCTGATATTGCTGATTATGAAGATGACTATGAAGCTGAAGATGAAGACGCATGATATCTGATGGCGGTGGTGGTGATGATGACGATGAGGATAATGATGTTGATGTTGCTGATGATGATGCCCATGATGATAATGATGATGATGATGATGATGATGATGATGATGATGACGATGGTGATGATGGTGATGATGGTGATGATGCTGACGATGATGATGATGCTGACGCTGACGCTGATGATGATGATGATTAAGATTTAATTTATGATGCAGATCATGATGATCACGACGATGCTGACTATGCTTATGATGCTGTTAATGGTGCTGATCATGAAGACGACGATGATGATGACAAGGATGTAGAGGAAGACGAGAGGAGATGACGGTGAGGAGCAGAAGGAAGGGGCGCGGCGCTGCACATTCAAAACGAGGGCCCAACGCACGGGAAAGTATAGGAAGAAAAGAATGTAACTTGTTCGCCGTGTTCGGCCGCTCCGGGAACCATGACCGATGTCGGGGTCACTCGCGCCAACTCGAACATCCACCGTCCTCCTCATGCCTCCCCCCGACCTCGAAATCGGCGACCGGCGACCGGACCTCTTCTGGGCCGCGTTCCTGCCACGATTGCGTGGCGGATCCAACGGTTCCGACGAGGGGAACCATGGGCGGCCCAAAGAAATGCAGCCTCCTCCTTCTCCTCATCATCACCATCATTATGGTGCCCCTCTTCCCTCCGACGCTGCGACTTGTTTCACATTGTAGAGTCTCCAAGAACTGTTTGTCATCCCGAATCGTTGTGGTGACGGCTGACCGGTCTTGTAACAGACCCCAGAGATTGAAAATGGGGAACAACCTTCGGTCGCTGTTCCCACGGCGGTGTTTGGACTTGGGGGCTCTTTCTTGTGCTGCCCCAAGTACTCTATGGGTGTGCTGGTGTTTCGCCTGGCGCCTGGTCGGTGGGCGCCCTTGGGCGCCTCGTGGGCGTCTCATGTGCTGGGAGGGTGTGCCGGTGTCTCGCCTGGTGCCCGCCCGTGGGCGCCTCGTACGGTGGGTGGGTGTGCCGAGGCTTCGCCGGGTGCCCGCCTCGTGGGCGCCTCGCGCGCTGGGTGCGTGTGCTGAAGATTCGCCTGCTGCCCGCCCGTGGCCGCCCGTAGGGGCCTCGTGGGCGCCTCGTGCGCTGGGTGGGCGTGCCGAGGCTCAGCCTGGTGCCCACTCGTGGGCGCCCCGTGGGCGTCTCGTGCAGTTGGTGGATGTCGGGCGCTACGTGCGCTGTGCGGTCGCCTAGATTATCCTTTCTAGACTCTAACCCTTCCCCCCCCGGCGTTATTGGTCCCCCTTTCGGGTATGTAAATCATATATGATTATGGCCACATGCCCATCCTGAATATGAATTTACAGGATCCCAGGGGGGCCGGTATCGACCCCCTGAGGCTCCCTGGTAAAAAACAGTGCGCGGGGACAGCTTTTGTTCTGCCATAAGACTTGTTCGCGAATCCCTTGCAAAAATTAAACGAAGTGCGCACGCGCGAACCGTCGCGCGCGCATGCCGAAATCCTCCAAAAACCTTCGGTGTCGGAAGGATTTCGCAATCCAGTTTCCAAAAAATATGAAAACACAGGGTTTCGCAACACTGATTTGCTAAAAAAGCTTACGCGCGAGCTCTTGCGACATCTAAAGAAAACCATGAATTTTTCAAACTTTTCACAAAATGCTACGAGACGGGCTTCGCGCGCGCATGTCGAAACCTGTCGAACGCCCTTGCGCGTGTGCCGTCGCGACAATCTTCTGCAAAAATTAGCCTGACGAAAGACCCAAACATACGTAGTTGTGAATACCGCAATTGTGGATATATTCTTCGGTGGCGCCCCGGGGCCACGAAACGAGTGAACCGCATGCGAGCGCAGCCACTGGGCCGCTCGGTGGAGCTCCCTATGGAGCCACGAAACGTGTGAGGGGTGTGCCAGAATGGGGGGTGGAACCGCTTGCGGGCGCAGCCACTGGGGCCTTCGGTGGAGCTCCCTATGGGGCCACGAAGCGTGTGAGGGGTATGCCAGAATGGGGGGTGGAACCGCATGCGGGCGCAGCCACTGGGGCCTTCGGTGGAGCTCCCTATGGGGCCACGAAACGTGTGAGGGGTGTGCCAGAATGGGGGGTGGAACCGCATGCGGGCGCAGCCACTGGGGCCTTCGGTGGAGCTCCCTATGGGGCCACGAAACGTGTGAGGGGTGTGCCAGAATGGGGGGTGGAACCGCATGCGGGCGCAGCCACTGGGGCCTTCGGTGGAGCTCCCTATGGGGCCACGAAACGTGTGAGGGGTGTGCCAGAATGGGGGGTGGAACCGCATGCGGGCGCAGCCACTGGGGCCTTCGGTGGAGCTCCCTATGGGGCCACGAAACGTGTGAGGGGTGTGCCAGAATGGGGGGTGGAACCGCATGCGGGCGCAGCCACTGGGGCCTTCGGTGGAGCTCCCTATGGGGCCACGAAACGTGTGAGGGGTGTGCCAGAATGGGGGGTGGAACCGCATGCGGGCGCAGCCACTGGGGCCTTCGGTGGAGCTCCCTATGGGGCCACGAAACGTGTGAGGGGTGTGCCAGACTGGGGGGTGGAACCGCATGCGGGCGCAGCCACTGGGTGGGCACGAAACCGGGGCATGCGGGCGCAGCCACTGGGGCCTTCGGTGGAGCTCCCTATGGGGCCACGAAACGTGTGAGGGGTGTGCCAGAATGGGGGGTGGAACCGCATGCGGGCGCAGCCACTGGGGCCTTCGGTGGAGCTCCCTATGGGGCCACGAAACGTGTGAGGGGTGTGCCAGAATGGGGGGTGGAACCGCATGCGGGCGCAGCCACTGGGGCCTTCGGTGGAGCTCCCTATGGGGCCACGAAACGTGTGAGGGGTGTGCCAGAATGGGGGGTGGAACCGCATGCGGGCGCAGCCACTGGGGCCTTCGGTGGAGCTCCCTATGGGGCCACGAAACGTGTGAGGGGTGTGCCAGAATGGGGGGTGGAACCGCATGCGGGCGCAGCCACTGGGGCCTTCGGTGGAGCTCCCTATGGGGCCACGAAACGTGTGAGGGGTGTGCCAGAATGGGGGGTGGAACCGCATGCGGGCGCAGCCACTGGGGCCTTCGGTGGAGCTCCCTATGGGGCCACGAAACGTGTGAGGGGTGTGCCAGAATGGGGGGTGGAACCGCATGCGGGCGCAGCCACTGGGGCCTTCGGTGGAGCTCCCTATGGGGCCACGAAACGTGTGAGGGGTGTGCCAGAATGGGGGGTGGAACCGCATGCGGGCGCAGCCACTGGGGCCTTCGGTGGAGCTCCCTATGGGGCCACGAAACGTGTGAGGGGTGTGCCAGAATGGGGGTGGAACCGCATGCGGGCGCAGCCACTGGGGCCTTCGGTGGAGCTCCCTATGGGGCCACGAAACGTGTGAGGGGTGTGCCAGAATGGGGGGTGGAACCGCATGCGGGCGCAGCCACTGGGGCCTTCGGTGGAGCTCCCTATGGGGCCACGAAACGTGTGAGGGGTGTGCCAGAAGGGAGGGGGAGGAGGGAGGAGGAAGGAGAGGAGGAGGAAGGAGGAAGGAGGAAGGAGGAAGGAGGAACGCGGGGACCGTCTCTTCAAAACGAGGACCCAACAACACAAGTTAGTTGGGAAAAAACGAAATACAGACGCGCGCGTCGTCGCGCGCGTATGCCGAAATCCTTCAAAAGCCATCGGCTTCGGAAGGAGTTCAACACACCGTGTGTCCAAAAAGCCTACAACAAACACAAGGTTGCGCAACACGGATGTTCAACAAAAGCGTGCGCACGCGCTCTTGCGTCGTCGTCGTCGTCGCCGTCCTCCCTCCCTCCTCCCGCGTCGTCGTCGTCGTCGTCGTCGTCGCCTACGTCGTCCTCTGTCTTTCCTCGTGTTCGTCGTCGTCGTCCTCTTGGCGTCGTGGTCGTTTCCGTCGTCGTTGTCGACGTGGTCGTCCTTCCTCCTCCTCCCTCGTCGTCGTCGTCGTCCGTCGTCGGCGTCTCGTCGTCGTCCCTCCTATTTCGTCGCCGTCGTCGTCGTCGTCGTCGTTGTCGTCGTCGTCTTCCCTCCTCCCTGGTCAGTGTCGTCGTCGGCGTCGCCGTCCTTCCTCCTTCTTCGTCGTTCGCGTCGTCGCCGTCCTCCCTCCTCCCTCGTCGTTGTCGTCGTTGTTATCGTTGTCGCCGTCGTCGTCCTCCATCCTTCCTCGTCATCGTCTTCGTTGGCGACGTCGTCGTCGTCTTCGACGTCGTCGTCGGCGTCGGCGTCGTCATCGTCTTCGTCGTCGTCGACGTCGGCGTCGTCGTCGTCGCCGCCGTCGTCGTCGTCGTCGGCGTCGTTGACGTCGTCGTCGTCGTCGGTGTCGTCGTTGTCGTCGTCGTCGGCGTCGTCATCGTCATCGTCGTTGTCATCGTCGTCGTCGTCGTCGGCGGCGTCGGCGTCGACGTCGTCGTCGTCGGTGTCGTCGTCGTCGTCGTTGTCGGCGCCGTCGAAGTCGTTGGAGACGTCGTCGGTGTCGTCGCAGTCGTTGTCGGCGGCGTCGTCGAAGTCGTTGTCGCTGTCGTCGTCGGCGTCGCTGTCGTTGCCAAGTGCCATTTGGTACCCACCGTCACGGTCTTAAGAGACTTTGCAAACCAAGTTGCGGGTGGGTGGGTGGGATGTTTGCGCGAGCAGTGGAGTGGACAACTTACTGCGAACAGAAATTAGTTGCACTACATAGATGTTGCCAAATGCCTTGCACTACATGGCTCACACCACGTAGTTCACACCACACAGCATGTTCCGCACAATTCGCACCACATGGACTGCGCCGCACAGCTTACACCGCATTGACTGCGCACCATAGCTTGCACCCCTTACCGTCCACCATATAGCTTGCACAACATAGATTGTACAACATAGCTTGTGCCATATACGCTACACCACGTAACCTACACCACAAGGCTTACACGCATAGCTTACAGATCCGGAGTTAAATCACTTATGTTCGGGCTCCACGCTGGCAATCGTCTGTTTTCTCAACGCGGGGACGTGTCTGGGTCTTCATGTCTCTTCTCCCGATTCGGCCACACACAAATGGGGACCTTGGACACAGAGGGACGTCTCGTGGGATGCATTCCAGGGGGCCGCGGGGACGCCACGTCCGTGCGCGCAGGAGAATGGTGGGGGACCCCTGTGGGCCCGCACGACAGGTCGCCCCAACGAACATTCGCTCTCGAACCCAGACTTCCTCCGCTATGGTGCGTCGACTCCGCGACCAGCGCGGCTGCACCCCGGATCCGCGCCTGATGGCCCCAGGGCCCGAGAGCGGCTCCCCGAGGACGAGAAGACCTAGCAATACGCCGTCGGAGGCGCCGCCGGGGGGCCCCAGCGCCGATCCGAGAAATCCGCGCGGACCTCCGAGTTTCTATGTTTATGCCACTCTTTGTTCCCCGATAGCTAGCTCCTTCCCTCTCCTCTGCCGTTCCGAGGCTCCTGCCGGGCCCGCTGGTGCACGACTCCTCCGGGGCGGGCGGGCGCGCGGGGCCACCTGGCGCCCGCTGCCCAGAAGACCTCACGGGCACCCGGACAGTCCCAGGTCTCAGCCACCGGCCTCCACCCGCGCCTCGATACAATCACGCCTCGATAGATTTGAGCGGACCTCGGTTCAAAGGGGTCTGTAGCAGAAATGCAAGTGGACCTCAGTCGGAGCAGTGCTTGTCAACAGTTTCGGTTTTCTCAGAGGGCGCAGTGGGGCAGAGAACGAGCCGCATCTAGATCAGCCCCAAGTTGGCCTCGAAAACGGCTCCACCTGCGCCTCGATTGAATCGCCCCTCGTCGGCGTCCCTCGTCCCCAGACATCCCGCGTCTCGATCGAATCGAGATGGCTGGTGTGCCCTCCGCTCTTGGCCTCTGGAGGCCAGTTTCGGGCCGCGGGGCTATCCAAAAAGCTCGAGGGGGAGAGTCCGATCTGTCTAATGCGTGGCTTGCCGATCCTTGCGTCCAGTGCGACAGAAGCGGTCTGCGCGCTTGCGTCAGGCCACCCCTCGGTCCCTAAATGTCGCGCACCGAAGTCCACCCGGCCGAAGGGCCACTCTTCGCACGTACAAGCAATTTCGCTGATCCCCATGCTGGGGTTGCTGGGCCAGGTGCCCCGCATTGGCTCCGTCCCCCCCTCACCTGCGACGCAGAAGGACATGCTAGCACTATGTACTTCTGTTGGAGGCGCACGTGCGACCCGAACATACATTGGCGGCGCGCACAAGGGGTGGAGGGAGGGAGGGGGGGGCTTCTTAGAAGGAGGCTGCTTCTTAGAAGGCACCAGCCTTACATCTATAGATAAGGCCCGCGCCTTCTAAGAAGCAGGGGTGCTTCTAAGAAGCCATGCTATGGCTGAGTATAATACAGCCATGCTATAGCAGATCGTTCCCTCAACGGTATGACGAGAAAGTGCCCGCTGCGGAGAGAATGCTGTAAGACGTCTGAGCGTGCGCAACGCCTCTGCGGGGTCAACTCACACATGATAGGATTACCCATCGGTCAGAAAGCGCCGGTGGAACCGTGAGGTAGGAGAGCGCTGCAAGTAGCTTGGGTGTCCGTCAGCCCCCCAAAGAGGACGGAAGAGGTGGAGCCACTCGATCCTAGAAGAAGGGAGGCGCCGAAGGCAGACTGGGACCTGGGCCTCCAGAGATGCCTGCTTGCCACGACCCGATGGGCATGCTTTTGGGTGATGCCGATCACCTCAGTTCACGCCGGACAGCGCCCGCTTCGGGGTCCTCCAGTCGGCGCCGTACAGCTTCTCGACGCAGGCGCGCGGCCGAGCGGGCGCGGAGAAGTTGCGCCCGCGGATAGGCACGGTGGCCGTGCCCAGCGGCTCCACGCAGTCGACCAGGTGCAGGTCCTTGATCTGCCACCAGTCGCTGGCGTAGACGTCCAGGTGGAACTCCGTGCCTGGAGGGGGAGGAAACGAGGGCCACCGCCGAGGCTGGACGCGGAGGCCTCGGCGTCGCTCTTGGTTGTCCGCCTTGGTCATCGTCTGTTCGTGAGCCATCTTCGCGAATCGGCGACAACCAGCATGGACCATGACCCAGAGAGGCGTCGATAAGAACCCTATACTGGACATGGTCATTCTGTTTCTTCCCTCGAGTGCCTCGGGTAAACCTGTCCCCGTCGGGCCCTCCGATGACCGACGCGGCAAAACCCTCCCAATCCGCGCACACCCGCGAGACTCGCTCCTCCCACTGGTCCACACCAAACATGTAGCGCCGGCCGCCGAAGAAGTCGGCCGCCTCAAGTCCGCGCTGGAGCTGGGGCCAGTGCGAGCGGTCTACCACTATGTCCACGTCCTGCGTCCACGGCAAGATATCGTTGTCCCGAAGCGCCCCCAGCAGCGTCCCGTACGTGACGAAGTATGGGATCTGCTGCGCTGTCAGGCGTGAGGAGGAGGAAGAGCAGGAGGAGGAGGAGGAGGAGCGGAAGAAGGGTGTAGCAACATCAGCGATAAGGACGGACCGTAAGGATGCAAGACCCTTGGAGCGGCGCGAAAGCGAAGGATGCGCGAGCCCAACGTGCTGACGAATGGTCAAAACCGGAGGATGCAAGGTGCCCTGTCGATAACGGCTCGTCCCTAAGGCCAATTTTGGCTGTGGGAGGGCCTGTCAGCCACTCCGTCACGTCCGTCAGCATCAGAAGCATGTAGTCGCTGCAGCAGCCGTACGGCGTCGCCAACGACCGGCCCACGCCTCTCGCGCACAGCGATGCGTTTCTCTCGCAGCGTGGTGACCGGCACGACAAGCCCTGCGTGGTGGGAAGCAACGACAGCTCCTGCGTGGGGGGGGAGGGGAGGAGGAATAGAGGACGAGAAGGAGGATCAGCGCAAACCATCCCTCACAATTTCCTCTTCAGATGTACCTACAACGATAAATTGCAAACGTGGGATGTGCCACATTGAAAGACAACCGTCTGAGAATCTGCAATGGTGCCAGAACACTATGCCTGGGAACTCAAAACCGCGCATCAACGTGAAAATCTCGACCGTGCAATTCTGACTGATGCCAAACGGCATACCAACCTTAGGACATGAACGCCGCGCATCAACGAAACTGTTGTGCCCTGACAACCCTGCATCGTGCCAGAACGCCATTTCTGGGTATTCAACCCTACGAATTCTTGAATATGCTGCAATTACGACGAATGCGCGCGGAGACAAGACATCAAGCACAATTTCAATTAGGAACCGCCTTTCATCCTTGAAACGGTTGCAAGCTTTTTAAGACGAATGCGCGCGGCGATCGAGCGAGCGCCACACTTTTGAACAGAACCGCCCTTCATCCTTGAAACGGTTGCACGATGTTGTGGCGAATGTGCGCGGCGCTATGGCGAGAGCCACATGCTGAAAACCACCCACCCTTCATTCTTGGCACTGTTGCAAGCCGGAATGTGCGACGAATTTGCGCGGCGATAGAGCAAAAACCAGATTTTGAAAACCACACGCCCTACATCCTCGAAACTGCTGCAACCTTGTAACACGAGTGTGCGCGGCGAGAATGCGAGAGCCCCAAAAAATCCGCCCTCCATCCTTGAAGGATCATGGATCTGGGATCAGGATCCCTGCTGATGCAGAGTTCAAGCTCCAGGATCATACATGGTGAGGAAGTCGTCTCAGGCGAAATGCCCCGCCCGCACCAACGACACGTGTGGGGATGCGACAGGGGGGAATTCTTTTTGAGGGAAACGGGTGGAGGAGGGGGGAGGGCATGAGGAGGGGGCGGAAGAGGGGAAGGATGGACGAGAGGCAGTGATGACGAGGACAAGGAGGAGCAGGGGCGGCACGTGCACGAAAGGGTAGCAGTGTCGCTCAGAGGTAAGCGGGGGGGGAGAGGAGGGGGAGCAGCAGAAGGAAAATCGGCACGAGGAGGAAGGAGGAACAGGGAGAGCACGAGAAAGAGCAGCAGTGCCAGCCACAGTCACAGGGGAACGAAGGGGCAGGAGGGGGCAAGGGTGGGCGCCAACTGCCGACCATGGCCAGACACCCCCTTGGGACCCAGGAGCGTCGGAGACGCCCCCGCTAGACTCGAGGGGGCTGGGCGTCTTCCGACCTCGGGCCCCGTTCTGCAACAACTTTCGCACCCTATCTCTGAGGGCCCTCTCCTCGCCAGAAAATCGGATGCCCCTGAAGGGGCTCGCTTGCCTGCAGACGCCCTTCACAATCTGCCACAGCTTGGCCTTTATTTCAACAACCAGACCTGGGTCCGCACGCGATTGCCAATAGTTACCTGTGCCATGGCCTGGTCAGAACTGGCCTACGCAAGCAGGCGGATAGTGGCACCCCCGGACGAGGCAGCAGAAATAGGAGGTCAGGGGTCAGAAGCAGGCCCATCTCCCTAGGGGCGTCCCCAAAGACCAACGTGTCTTACACTGTCTCTCCGTTGACGGCCCTGGGGCCCATCAAGGGTGCGGGACCGGGGGGAACACATATCGATACTGCTAGTCCCCGAACCTCTCCCAGGGTGCGTTTTGACAAGAATGTCGAAGATAATCCAGCCGTGGAGACGAAGGCCCTCCAGGACGAGCAGATGTATCGTTACCTGTTCTTCCCACGAGGCGACTTGAAAACGAGGGGAGTGATCTCAGAGATCCCTTTGGCTATTCGGACCCCTGCTCCCCCATGCCGAGCAAGTGTTGGCGGCGCCCAGAAAGGGGGCGGCCCGAGGCCCGCGGGGGACAACCTTCTAGTAAGGCGGCGGGGCTGCTAAGACAGCAGGAGGGGCTTCCTAGAAGCCTCTGGAGGCGGCAAGAACTTAAGGAGGCGGAGGGGTTCGAAAGCATGGGCCTCCTTAGAAGGCCCCGGACGCCTCGAGGAAGCCTTCTTGTGAGCCCCCACGCCCTCTCAGAAGGCCCTTGCCTTCTGAAGACGCCCTTGATGGGCCTCTTTTCCACCACCACCACCATAAGTTGGAGGGGGGGAAGGAGGAGGGCGAGGAGGAGGAGGACGAAGAGGAGGAGGAGGAGGAGGAATGAATGAATGAATGAATGCCCTTCCTGGTCCCATATGTCTCTGCTCTGCTGCTAAGTGTGCTCTACAGCGTGCGCTAGTGCATCGATCGGACGAAGACGTGCTGCAAAATCGGCTGGAGTTCGGCCTACTCGACAAAAAAATCTGCCAGGCCAACGAACCCACCGACCCGACACTCCGAACCTCCAAAAGGGCCTATGGAGCCTAGGAGGTCAGAGCAGGGCAGGGACACCGCCTCGTGACCCAGCCTGCTCGGGCCCGAAACTGGGGGCACCCACACTCGAGGCATCCGACAGTGGGCAGGAAATGCCCGCCCCAGACTCGGACGCCGCGGCGGAGGTGCCATCAGCCTCGACGACGAATTACATCTCGACGAGCGCTCTGTGCTCGAGCGTGCCGATCGAGATACACTACTTCACGCATCAGAGGAGGAGGAGGAGGAGGAGGAGGAGAAGAGGAAACAGCAGCGGCAAAATGGGCGGCCTCAGATCCCGCTCTCTGACGTCGCTCAGCTGCTCGTAGTAGCTGTCGAAGCTCAGTAGAACTATTTCCACCAGCAGTTGAAGAAAACGAAATCCCTGCAGAAGTATTCCCACCAGCAGTCGAAGACGAGCCAGCAGTATTTCTTTCCGCAGTCGAAGAAAAGAAAGAGCCAGCAAGAGTATTTCTTCTCGCAGTCGAAGAAAGAGAGCCAGCAGGAGTATTTCTTTCTGCTGTCGACGAGGAGCTCGATCCGTTTACCGATACCTCTCCTCGTGCGTCCGACTCTCGCCAAGCTCCTCTAACACCTGCTGCACTCTGCGCGCTATGTCTGACGATGGCGCCATCCCGTACTTGAATATGCCGCCCTGGCTGCTCAACAATGTTTTGGCATGCTCCCATGCCGGCCATGCCACGGCCGCTCTGTTCACTTTGATCTCTATCTTCGCGTAGTCCCGTGCGTACGTTTTCTTCACGCGGCAGTAAGGGATGTCCTTCTGCAGGGCGTGATGAAGGGCCTGCATGCCCTTGGACTCCTTGATCTGCGTGTAGTTGGAGGTGTAGCGCTCGAAGTCCGTCAGGAGGAGGAGGAGGAGGAGGAGGAGGAGGAGGAGGAGGAGGAGGACCCTCTCCCCCTCCAACTTATGGTGGTGGTGGTGGTGGAAAACAGGCCCATCAGCCCTTGCCCCTCGCCTCCTCGGTGAGCCGCTCCCCTCGCGCCGTCCCCCTTCTGGGCGCCGCCCACGCACAGGCTAGCACGTCCGAGCTTGGCACGGAGACAATCATGCCCGACGGCAGATGTTGATGGGCCTGTTTTCCACCACCACCGCCATGAAGTTGGAGGGGGGAAAGGAGGTGGAAGGTTGAGGAGGAGGAAGAAGAGTAGGAGGATGACCCCCTCCCCCTCCTACTTGTGGTGGTGGTGGTGGAGAACACGCCCATCAGGTGTTGTCCAAACTCGACAACGGCCGCTGCTGCGCAGGCGTCTGATCCTCTCAGATGTTTGGACGCCCGAAATGGGTACGGAAAGAAGTGTGCAATGCCCAACAACAAAATGTTGCCCCAAACCAACAGCGGCCGCTGTTGGGCAGGCGGCCTTCTGTCTCGAATGGACAGAGGCCGCGGCGGCGTGGACAGCGAGTCCTCTTCGAAATGATCGGGAACTGCTGTTGGGCATTGCACCCATTATTTCCGTACCCATTTCGCTCGTGCAGAGAGAACGCCCACGACGACGCCGACGGCGAACCCAGGAAAAACGGGGCAGGAAGGTCGGTCTTCGCACCAAGTCTTTCCCCTAGCAACCCCTCCATCGTGCCGATCAGCACCCGATGCTCCAGGACTCGAATATCTTCGCCTCCGGCCCCTGTCCGCGGCGTACCTTTTCCTGTGCAAGATCTTCGGCACCGCCTGCACCCCGGGCCCCGCCCACTCCGGCCGCCTGAGGCCGCGCCCGCCTGTGCCCTGTCTCCCTAATGAAAGCTGTGCGTAGCCCGCCTAGCTTTTAGCGGGAGAGGTTCGCTCTCGCCCCGCCGACCAAAAAGTCAGGACTCGAATAGGGTATCGACCACAGAATTGATTGACCGTGGAATGTGCGATTTCGGGCGGAACTTCGAAGGACAAGTAGAGTGCTCCGCAGATCTATTGAGCATCCGATGTCTTTTAATCGTAGAGTCGACGAACATCCATTCTGGGTAAATCGCTTCTGCAGGTCGATCCCTCACTCGTCACTCAAAGGACCCGTCAACCCCCGTGGCCAGCAGCGAGGGGGCGGCGGCGGCCCAGGCTCCCGCTCGTGGGCCGCGGCCGCCGCCGCGCTGCCCGGTCGCAGGTCCCCCGGCGCAGGCTCCTCGCCGGGGCCGCCGTAGTAGTCCTGATGATGGGCCAGTTCTCCAAGACTACTATTTGTAGGACGGGGGAGAAGAGAGGATGAGGAGGTCCTCCTCCTCCTGCACCTTCTCGTCCTCCTCCTCCTCCTCCCCATCCTCATCCCTCTCCTACCTATGGCAGTGGTGGTGGCCAATGGGATGGGCCCATCACCTGAGGGGCCACGTAAGGGTGGGGGGGCGCCTCCGGAGGGGAAGCATCGAGCTAGCTACTGGCGACAGCCGACAGATCGGCTGCAGGCCCCCGATAGCAAATCCGCGTGTTCCTGGGCGGAGTGGGTTATCAGGCCCCTATCGGCGAACGATGGGCGATTGGTCGATGCATCCCCCCTGGGCCTATCCCCCCTAGCGTTGCCTCTGAGGGCCGCCGTAAGGGTCCCGCTCGTAGCCGTAGCGGTCGTAACCGTACCTGTGGCCGGCGGGGCCGATCGCCAGACGCGCTCGCGTCGTGGAAAGAAACTCAACGGGAACAGTTCGAGATGAATTTCGGCCAATAGCCCTCGCCGGGGGGCCAGGACCGTCAGAAACCGACTCGGGATCCTGGGAGAAGGGTCGAGATTACGGGGATCCCGCACGGAAGACATCGGGACATTTCGGGTCGGGCGAAAGGGGGGGATAGCAAAGGGGGGGTTGAGAATCAGCTCACGTAGCTGATTCTCCCGGCGCCTCCCGGCGCCGGAGGCAGCTACGTATCGAGGAATGAGCCCCTTCGGTGGGGCCGAAACAAGCTGCATGCAGCAGATTTCGCACCCCCCCCTTTCCCAATCCCCCCCTTTCGTCCGGCCCGAACATTGTATGTCTGGGTCTGGACGTCTCTCGGAGGTTCCTGGGCCACGGTGGGCGCTCGCCAGCAGCCGCGCCTCGTCGAGAGCCGGCCCTGGGGTTTGCCCGACGCGCCCCGACTTGCCCATCTCAGATGCCTGCGTTGCCTCCTCGCGCCGTGGGCCAAACCTTGGGGGAAGGGCTTCGTTCTGATTGTGTTCTCGATCTATAGCAGCGCCATTTCGGGAAAGGGGGTGGGAGCCTCTAGCAGCGCCATTTGGGGAAAGGGGGGAGGGAGCCGGAAGGGACGACTGCGCCGCGGGCAGACCAGACGAGAGACCACGTGCACACCGACCGGACATCCGGGCAGCTCCACGGAAGCACCAGCAACGAAACTGGGTGCACGCCCGACGCTCCCGTGTCCGGCCAACGGCAGCCACAGCGGGAGGGTCAGAAGGACCCAGAGATCCGATGTCGTGATTGTTTCAATGCGCGGTCCCCGGAAGTCTCGACCCATTCCCCAGGACCGGTTTTTCATCCAGAGTCGTTTTCTGACGGTCCTGGGGCCCGGCGAGGACCCCTGGAGGCCGAAAATGGTGAAAGACCTGCGTCCTGATTTTCTCAATGCGTTGGATCTCTGGGGCGGGAGGGTCAGAAGGAAGCGGACGAGAGGGGAAGGAGGACGGCAGCAGGGCTTCAGGGCCGCCCTGGGCCGCCCCTGGGAAGGGGGGGGAGGGCCGCCCGTGGCCCCCGGGGCCGCCGGAGGACAGCTCGGGATGACGGCTGGTCCTGGAGAAGGGGGGGCGGCCAGGGGGGCGGCGTGAGGCGAGAGAGAAGACCCAGATGTCCAACGCATTGGAACAATCAAGACGGAGGTTGTTCACAATCTTCGGCCTCGCTCGGACGTCCATTCCCTGTTTTTTGTCGGTAAACGTGCGTGGCTTTTTTCGCCAAGTGATCAAGGATGCTCCTCGATGGCCCTCGCCGAAGGAAAAATGCACACATCCGAGCGATGCCAAGCAATCTTCGGCCTCTAGGGGTCCTCGCCGGGCCCCAGCACCGTCAGAAAACGACTCGGGATGAAAAACCGGTCCTGGGGAATGGGTCGAGACTTCCGGGGACCGCGCATTGAAACAATCACGACATCGGATCTCTGGGGGGACGCACCCTCGCGTCAGGAGGCCCTCGGCAGCTTGACACGCGCGGGCATGGGCCCTCGGCAAGGCTCGGGGATGGACAGCACCCCCTTTAGCAAAACGTGGTTTCGTGACAGCGACCTCGGGCCCAAACCTGGCGGGCGCAGGCCTGCAAAATGACGGCCGCGGCGCCCTCTCAAGAACCGAAAACGGAGAAGTCACTAATCGACGTGTAAAGCCGCACGGGGGCCGAACGGGGCCGCTGTCAAACCCTGCTTCCTCCCCCAGCCCGTCGGCGCCCGTGGCTGTGTACGGTCTCGGCAAGTTCTGCTAGAGTGGCTCCTTCCGACCGTGTGGACTTCTGACTTCTGGTGCCCCTGACGGTCTTTCGCTGAAGGGCATAAGCGTCACGGGCCACGGGGGAAGCGCTGAGCAAAGGACCGACCGGCCCGGCATTCATAGGTCTATCTTAGAAAAAGGGACGCTCGAAAACATTAGCAATGTTCCTAGATCGCACAGCTGATGTCCAAAAAAGACGGCCTACATGTGATCAGAACATGTAGTGCAGATCACAAAAGGTCCTTAGAACAATATTTTCGGGCGTTGGCAAAGCTGGGTTTAGTGAGACCTGCTTTGGTGACGTGCACCGGGTGACGCCCCCCCGCCCCAATCCACGAACCCAAACTGCCCCAACCCGAAGAATCAGCAGCTACGGCAGAGCGGATATAGTGATTATGGTCACTGTTCTGGGCTTGGGGACCAATCAGCCACCGCGCTCCACTTACCCAGTGTCCTGCCTATGCCAAATGTTTGGTAGGTCTGCAAGCAAGCCAGGACGCCTCGCCACTGCCTTAGAACGGGGCCGCTGCCGCCGCAGCGTTGCACCCCCCCTGCCGGTCGGCGCCCGTAGCTGTCCCGCGCCCTGCCGCCGCTGCCGCCCCTCCCGTACGAGTCGTAGGGGTAGCCACCAGCGGAGCCTGCGGAGTTGAGCGACAGACCACCCTGAGACACTGTAAGACGAAGCCAGGACGAGGATCAAATCAGGTGAAGATATATCGGGACTTCTGGGATCTGGCGGCTCTGGAAGATGTCTCGAGCGCCGCGGCCCTCTCAGAGCGTTCCGGAACGCTCTGAGAGCGCTCCGGAACGCCCTGGAACGGATGCATTTTTCTCATGCTGGGCGTTTTCGCCCGGTTCCGGGGCCCGGGATCATCACAACGCGATCTGGCTTGAGAAACGATGCATAAAAATGCCTTCGAAGGTTCTGGTCGCGATGTTTCACGATGCTGCACTTTTGTGCACAACATTGGATATCAGGGAAGATAGCTTTTGTTTGTTATGTTTCGCGGTAGCGGCCGTTACAAGCCCCAGCCGCACCCCTCCCTCCCCTTCCCGGGTGACGCCACGTCTCGTGCTGACCTCGGAGTTGGCTCTGGATCTGGTTGATCCTTGGCATGGGCCTGTCCTCCTACAGGGAGGTTTTGGGCGACAAATATTCCTACTAAATGTTCCCCAAATGCTCAAAGGCCCGACTTAATGCTAGATCGTCGGCTCACTTCCGTGTGGGTCTGCCAGTTGACCTTTGCGCTGGCCATGGTTGCGTGGCCGCCAAGAGGAACGAAGACGCTCACCGAGCGGGGGGTGGGCGCCCGCCCCAGGGCCTCCAGATACTTCGGAGGCGACTCCTGGGAGGCCTTCGCGGAAACAATCACGGGCATTAAGCCCGACCAAGGGGCCATTGAGCCGGACTAGCCCAAACTGGACGCAGGATCAAACCAAATGCAGCCCGACGAAGCGGGCTGCAACGGGATCATCTTAGATTTGGGCGAGCTTTGCAGCACGGATCTACCAGCGCCGATGCTGAATCTGGCCTCCCGTGGGTTAAATCCTAAAGAGGCTGAGCGATCTTCTTCGCTAGACCTCCAGCGTCGCGTGGAAATCGAAAGACGGGGGGGGAGCGTTTTTCAGAGTCCACGACCCCCGGAGGCGCCCATTTCTGGCCCTGGCGGCCCGGGGCCATCCAAGAGCGACTCGCGACCGAAGGATAGTTGGATAGTTCCCCGGATGGGGTCGAGAGCTCTGGGGCCAACGTCTCGAAAGATTACGACGTCGGAGATGAGGGTCTCCTGTTTCTCTTGCGCATGCTGTGGGATTCACGGGCCCGAAGAATAATGAGGAGGGTCTCGTCGTCCTCCTCCTGCTCCTCACCCTGTTTCCTTTTGAGGCGCCCTCCGTGGCGAGGCATCGAGCGCCCCGCAGTGGACGATCCTGCGCACAATCACAATCAGGCATCAGCGGGAAGTCCAGATGGGGGGGCAGGGCCGGAGGCGGAGGCGGAGGACAGGGGAAACCTCGTGATGGAAGCCCCTGGACGGCAAAGAGCTACCGCCTTCCAGATCGATTGTGTCTAGAATCCCACCGTTGGCTGCCCTCCCCCCCTCCACGCCCCCCATGGCAAAAGGACGGAGCATGGGGAGATGCAAGAAGCACCTGGAAAGCTTCAAAGTGCCAGGGCGCCCTCGGACAGAAGCAGAAAGCGTGCAAAAGTTGCCCCCGATCGAGGGATGCAGAGGCAATTTGCTTCGAAAGCCACTCCCTGGCGCTAGTGTGGACTACTTATTGTCCAGCTTGTTTGTCTCGGGTCGGCTACATGGGGTGATAGCAAAGGGAGGGTTAGCGAATCAGCTCTCGTAGCTGGTTTTCCCGGCGCCTCGCAGCGCTGGAAGGCGTCAATGCATCGAGGAAAGAGCCTGTCGGCGAGGCCGCAACGAGCTGCGCGCAGCAGATTTTGTAGCCCCCCCTCCTTCCCTGTGCGCACCTTTCGTCCTACCCGATTGTCGTCCCCGGGCAAGAGCCGTACGAAAACTGCGGCTCGCGCGACGCTAGTCGCAGCAGTGTCTCGAAGTGCTCGAGGCGCTCCTCTGGAGGGGCATGGGGCAGGCAGATGCGGAGCATGATCCGAATGCCCAAACGGACGTTCTTCTTTACCTCATCCTCCGCTCCCCCTCCTTCAACCTCATCCTCGTCAAGCTCACGACTTCAGCGTCCAGCAGAGAACTCGATACAGGAATCAGACTGTTCAGCGTGAGTTCCTGGCAGAAGACCTCCTGGAACATCTGGCCGCGTCCGTTTTGCAACGTGGCCAACTAGCGGCACTCTCACACCCGTGCTGGCGTGCATGCTGTGTGACCCCTCTCGGGAGCCCTCGGATGGGAGCCCCGAGGGAGCCCAACGGGGCTGGTGTGACCACGTGATACGCGTAACCCGACGGGGCTGCGTGAACCCATGCTGGCCATGACCGCCCCTCCAGTACAGAGCCCTTGTGGTGCGAAGAGACAGGGCGGCGGCATCTCGGTGCCCGAGTGGTGCGTCCTCGCCGGGGGCGAGCGCGAGGCCGTAGCCGCAAGGGCGCGGCGCGGGGCACGCGGCAACTCTGCAAGTGTGGGCCCACGGCTCGGCGCCATCTTGGGGCGCTAATGCACTGTGAGATCCCCTGTGGGAGCCTGCAGGAGAGTAGGGACTGGGGGCAATCGCAGGGAGCAGGAAGGACAAGGGCGAAGGCGCAGGGGCAGCATCTGGTGATGACAGCTACAGCGCTGGTGACAGAAGCGCTAAGGCCCCATATGAGCGCGTCTCGGGCAAGGTTGACCAGCGGGGAAGATCACGGGCAAACAGCTTGCAATTGGCCAGAGCCTTCTCCCGAGCACGCGGGAGAGCCTGCTGGCCAGATGATACAAAGTGACCGGGACCCCTGAGATAGTCATAAGCGGCGTGGATCGTGGAGAAGGTCGTGCGCAAGCAATCAAAGCGGAGCCCGCTTGAGGTCGTACAATTGGAAGTATCGTGGAGCAGTAGCGGGCGGATGGAAGTGCCAGTCGCCAGGCGCCCTGGCAGGAAGCAGTGGGGGGGAGGCGAGGTGTGCGAGGGAACGCACGCGGACCATCGAAGACGTGCAGCATCGCGCAAACTTGCCGTTGCCGTCCGGCTGCGCTGCACCTCCACCTGCACCCTGCCGCCCTGGCTGCTTCCCACGCTCGCTGCCCGTGCCCATGGAGGAGCAGGAGGAGGAGGAGGAGGAGGACGAGGAGGAGGACGAGAAGAAGGAGGAGGAGGAGGAGGAGGAAGAGGAGGAGGAGGAGGAGGATGCATGCGTGTGGCATGGCCGATCCGTTTCGGATCCCCGCCCCATCTTCTGAGAGGGCCTGCCGCGCGCGTCTCCAGACTGCCCGCGTGCGCTTTCTCCGCCTCGCCGCCGTGCGCGGTGGCGGCGAGCGCCGAGCATGTGTGTGCGTGCGCCTCCCTGAAATTGTCTCCTTGTGCGCACCCTCCGCGCCTCATCCGTCCGTCAACTTCCATCCCTCGACTCAGGCTGCCGAGGGGCCGGCGATCACCTGCCCGCGTGCCGCCAATCTGTTGCGAGAGTGGGACGGCGGGTGTAACAGCCACTTGACTGCACCAGTTGGAAAACAAGGCACTAGGAATGAGCGGGGCAAGGGACCAACCCGACTGCGGGCGGTGTCCGGCATGGCCGCCACCTCACACCAGGACGTACAAACTCAACTCGGGGAACACGAGATGGCTACACCGCGGAGAGGCGCAGAGGTCAGCTGCCGATCTCCTGCGGGCTGCAGCGCAGGCGCCAACAGGGCGCAGAGACCGGCGGCACACCACGAAGGTGGAGAGCGAGATGGGGCCGGCGTGGAGCGGATGGCCCGATACAGTTAAGGCAAGCAAGCTGGCCGTTGGAAGCACGTCGATGCATTGTTTTGTCTGTGTCGGGCTAATGTTTCGCCCCTTGCGGGACTCCTCTGGGACAGACTGACTGCTGATAACACGCATGCAAAAATACACGGGTATTGCCCCAACGCGTACGCAAGAGGTCATCACGGCAAACATCCATGCCACGGCCCTCCCTATGGCAAGTTGGCGTCGTGCCGGTCCCGGCGTTGGTTCCTGACACCGCGGGGATCGTTCAAACTTGAACGCTCGGCCACTTCTGAAACGTCAGATCGTCCAACATCGACCGAGCCTGGGTTGCCGTCAGCGTTCAACTTTGAACGGCGGCGGCGGGGTCGCCGCCTGTCGACACAACGCGAACCTACCGTAATTATGCAGAACAATATACGGGCATTGCCCAAACGCGTACGCCAAGGGTCATGACGGAAAAACATCCAGGTCACGGCCATCGATACAGTCAAACTGATATTGAGGATGCGCGGTAAGGATACAAGCCCCTTGCACGCCCATGCCGAGGCCCTTCGAGCGGGGCTGGCCGTCAGGCCAGGATGCGAGGGGTCCCTTGGGAAGGTTACCCATCCTTGCTACCAGTGTTGACTGTGCCCTGGCCTGGGATTCCACGCTCGGAGTTCGCATCGGCCTCCGTCGCCATGAGGGCGACTGCGGGGCCCGTGGGCGAACCGGAGCGGGGCCGCGCGGGTCGGCGGCGCCGCCCGCAAAGTGCGGAGGATGGTGCCCACCAGAGAAAGCCTCCTGGCCGTGGCCAGGAGTGTTAAGGCCCAGTAAGACGACCGGCGTGCTGACCCCTCCCCTTCGCGACAAGAGGCGCGTCGCGCATTCGTCGCCCGTGCGCCGCCCGTGCGTCGGCCTCCTGGCCCAGGAGGGCCCGCGCCACATCCAGGGGGGAAGCGAGGAGGGGCGGGCCTTCTCAGAAGGCTCGGAGGGCCTCGGGCCTTCTGAGAGGCTTCCGGAGCCTTCCCCCGGAGGCGCCAGGAGCCTTCTCGGAAGGCGCGAGGGCCTCCGAGAGGCCCCACCGCCGTCTGGGACGGCCCGCCCTCTGTCCCTGCCTCCCTGGGCCCGTGGTCGAGGGAGGTCTTCGTCAGAGCGATTGAGGGCGATTGGGCCAGACTCTCGAGGGCCCTGTGCCAGATTAGACCCGGGTGCTCAGGATTGAGCCGGATGGACCAGTCCTCGACCAGGGATGTACCAGCGCCGACGCTGAATCCCACCCGCCCTCTGGGCGCGAGTGGTTTGCCCCGCCCTCTCCCCCTCCCTCTCGACCTGGATCGGGGGGGGCTCGCGGGTCGCCGGAGCGTCCGAGAAGGCCTCAGCGAGAGGGCACAAATCAATAATTCTACTGCAGTTGTGGCCCAACAGTGGCCTCCTGGGGGGGGGCCTTAATTGAGTACCCAGTGCTTCACTCATCGAATTCCACCAAAATGGCCCCCAAGAGTGCCCAAGGAGGACACCAAGATGCGCCCAGGAGGCCTCAAGAGGCCCCTAAGAGGTCACCAAGAGGCTCCGAAGAGACCCCGAAGAGGCCCCGAGAGGCTTCCCTGAGGCACCCAAGACGCTCCAAGAGGCCCCCGGGACCGCCTGGACTCCAAGAAACTCTCGAGAAACAGCCAAAGAGAGGCATCCAAGAGGCTCCGGGAGGCATCCACTCGCCCTTCTTTTCCTCCGATTCCTACACCAGCCTCCCCCTCTTGGGGCACGACGGCTTCCCCAGCCCTTTCTTCCACTGCATTCTCCTCCCCATCCCCGATCAGGGCAACTCCGCTGGGCAAACTCGTTTCCGGAAAGGCTGGTGACTTTTTTTTTGGTCGCGGTCGCGAGCGAAGGGGCAGGCGGCGAAAGCAAAGTCCGGGGCGCGAACGGGGATAATTAGCTACAACAGGCACAGGCCGGCCGGCCCCCTCACAAAGCAGCCGCGAAGCTGAAGGGGAGCTGACGGCGGGGGGCATCCTGAGAGCTCGAGCACGTGCACAGGACAAAGTGTCATGGAATTCGGTGCCAGCCACAGTCTGAGACGTGAACCGGGTAACCAAGCCCGTCAAGAGACATAACCAGGATGACCAAGTCCGTCAATCTGAGTGGAGGCAAGTGGGAGGCCGGTGGAGTGAGTCGCCTGTGGGGCGCCAGACTCCAAACGCCCACGACGACGTCAAGAAGGGCTGGTGACGCGAAGCGTCCAAACTCTGACGCCCACGCATTGCATCCTGGCCACGTGCTGGATCCCGGGGACCCGGCCGGGCGGGGT
This sequence comes from Prorocentrum cordatum, assembly GCA_963575745.1. Classification (NCBI taxonomy): domain Eukaryota; class Dinophyceae; order Prorocentrales; family Prorocentraceae; genus Prorocentrum; species Prorocentrum cordatum. The sequence continues at coordinate 517,464 of CAUYUJ010021282.1, forward strand.
GGCGGCGTGCAGGCGCCCTCTATACGGGCTCCGCTCGGGGGCGGGACGCGCGCGGTCCTCGTGCTGCCATGACGAGCGCACGACTCAGCGGTGGACAAACCTCCCTTTAGTAGACCTCCCCTTAGCGAAAACGGCCTGGGACCGAAACCGACGGACCTGGACCCGCAAAAATGACAGGCGCGACGCCCTCTCGCGAAGCGAAAACGGCCAATTCGTTAATCGACGTGTCAGGGCAGGAGGTCTGTCCACCCCCGAATGCTAAGGAACGATGGGGGCTCTCCTGGCCACGGCAGGCCTGGGCCACCAAGCGGGCTCCGCGGCACGAGCCGAGGGAGCGGCCCGAGAAACAGAGCCCCGGCTGAACCCAGAGCGGCCCGTACCCAGAGATCCGATGCCGTGATTCGGGGAGACGTAAGACTCGGGTACGGGGGACTCGGGTTGGCCCGACGGGGCCATCATAAAAATGACGAGGCCCAATCTGAAGTTTGACGCGAGCTCCCGCTGCAGACATCCCACGAAAACTGGACCGTCAAAATCCAGGACGCGCTCGTCAAAAAAACGTCGGCAAACCCGAGTTCCGGTTTACTCGGGTCTTGCGTTTCCCCGAGTGATGCTTGCTCCATGCGGGGTCTCTGGAGGGTCCGCCCCTTCCCCCAAGGGCGGGCTTGTCGTCCCGAATCGTTTTCGTTCACCGCCACGGGCCAAGCCGAGGGCCTCCAGGGCCGAAATCGGCGAACAACCTCCGTCTTGATCTGTTTCGACACTTCCGATCTCTGTGTATTGCAGCGTCCGTCGCCTACACGCAGGGTGACCCTGGGTAAGAGTGCCCCTTGGTGCGCGGCTTCTGGGGTGCCGCAGGGGGACCAACACACAGGCGCGCAAGGCGCTACTGTCGCATCGCGCTCGGCGATCGGGGAGCCCCATCTGAGCCCGCACCAAGAGGGTCACTCCGGCGAAAGGCCACTCCTACGTCCAGTCGAATCCTGGCAGTAGCCGAGGCCCACGGCCTCGTGGCTCGGGCACCTCCGCCGCGACCCCGCTGGACACGGGGCGCCCGTGCGCGGGAGGCCACGCGCGGAGTGCCTTCCACGGGGTCGCGCACTCTGGGGGCGCCGCGCCTCGGTGCCCAGGCCGCGAGGGCGTGGCTACGGACTCGGCGTGTCCTGGAGACGCCCTGGGCGTTTCTTCATGGCTTCCAGCGCTCCTTCAACAGCACGTCTTTCAGTAGTTCCTGGCTCCCTTCTCCTCTGTCGTTTCCAGGTCTCCGCGGCGATGCGATGTCTGATCGTTTCCAACGTCGATCCAAGGGATCGTACATTTACAGTTTCCAGCTTCATTTTTGTCATCGTTTCCAGGTCTGCCTCACAACGTGCTATGTTGTATCCGGTACTGGCAGGCAACGCACGATACGAGATCAACACGCTTTCTCCAAAATGCTTCTCTGAACTGGTATCGTGCGTTGCCTGTCAATCGCTGTCCGATCCCGTGCGCGTCAGAGCCGGAGACATCGGCGGCGTCATACAACGGCGACATGGTCAATGGTTCCGCTTCCCCTGGGCCAAGGGTCGAAATTGCCTGGCCGAGACCGTTACCGATACATTTTCAACGCGTTTCCAGCCCGCCATTCCGGTGGGTCGGACAGCGACTGACAGGTAACGCACGATAAGAGCTCGACACTCTCTCCAAACATCTTCTCTGTTGCACCTCCTGCCCGCTGCAGCTGCCACCTTCCTCCTATGCTGTCTGGTGCTGCTACTGCCTGTTGCTCCTGCCTGATGCTGCTGATGCCCACTGCGCAGCCCGCCCCGTTTTCATTATCATCCGCACTCTCGTTTTGTCTCGCTTGTTCACCAACTCGTCTGTTAATAGTCTCCAGGTGGCCGTTTCCTTACCGTTTCCAGCTTGCGCCGACTTGTTTCAAAATAGTTTCCAACTGATCGCGCGGAAACGTTTTTTGATAGTTCCCAGGGTCCGTTGCTTGATCGTTTTCAGGAGCCCGCTGTTGGCCCACAAGACACAACAGCTGGAAACTATAAAGAAACGCCCAGGGGGGTTCCAAGACACACTGAGGACATGGACACGTCCGCCGCCGTCTGTGACCCACTCCACTCCTCCTCCTCCCTCTCCTCCTCCCTCTCCTCGTCCCTCTCCTCCTCCTCCTCCTCCTCCTCCAACTCCTCCTCCTCCATCTCCTCCTCCCTCTCCTCCTCCTCCTCCCTCCTCCTCCCTCCTCCTCCTCCTCCTCCTCCTCCCTCCTCCTCCTCCTCCTCCTCCTCCTCCCTCCTCCCTCCTCCTCCTCCTCCTCCTCCTCCTCCTCCTCCTCCTCCTCTCCTCCTCCTTCCTCTCCTCCTCCTCCTCCTCCTCCTCCTCCTCCTCCTCCTCCTGTGCGCAGGTCCTCGGCCCCGGCCACGCCGAGCACGTCGCGCAGCTCGGCCGCCGCCCGCCCGTCGACCCGGCAGCGCGGCGCCTCGTCCCGCAGGGCCCCCAGCTCGCGCGACAACCTCCCCACCTCGAGGGCAAGGCGAAGCCGTGGGAAAGCCACACACACACACACACACACACTGTGGGAAAAAACACACACGGTGGGAACACACACAAACACACACATACATACTCACACACATACATACACACACTGTAGGAACAAAAAACACTGTGTTTGTTGTTGTGTGTATGTGTGGGTGTGTGTGTGTGGTTGTTTCCCCACGGTGTGTGTTTGTTGTGTGTGTTTTTTTCCCCCCGTGTATGTGATTTACCACAGACAACGATAAAATCGGACGACGGGAAATCGGGAATCTCTGAGATCTGGCGGCTCTGGAGGGTGTCTCGGGCGCCGCGGCCTTCTCAGAACGTCCCGGAACGCGCGTCCTAGCCCCGCCCGAAAGGGGCGCGCAACGGAGGGGACCACTCGTTGCTCGCATAGGTCGGACGAGAATTGCGGTGGCACCTGGCGGGAGCCTCCGATGCCATCTTGTGGGCTCTTGCGAATCGGCGCCAACCGACGCTGACCAACGCGAATCGACGCTGAATAGAAGGTGGAAAGACCACAGGAGGCAGCTCCTGGGAGATCTTTTTACGAGCGATGGAAAGCTAGTCAGCCCGATTGAACAAAAGAAGGCGGGCGAGTCCAGAGAAAGCCCTGGATTGATTAAGCCAGATCATGCAGGAACCATCCTGATATGAACGGCAAGCGCGTGAGCGTGAAGAGTTGCGCAAGACCTTGCAGCATCATCGCGATCAAATGTAATATAGACGAACTCTTCGAACGCTCACAATAAGAATGGACAGGTGCCCCCCGAACGTTCATTAACACACTCTGGATTATCCCCCTCATGCCTCTGCATGAAAAGAACGACGGCGAAGACGACTACCGGGGAAAAGGGGGTGAAGGTGGAGGAGGAAGGAGGAGAAAAAAACTGATCGGGATGAGGAAGAGCAGCAGCAACGGCAGGAGAAAAGGGTGAGGAGGACGAGGAAAAGGAGGGAACAGGAGCAGGAGTACGTTGAGGAGGAAGACGACGACGAGGAGGAGAAGGGAGAAAGAGGGAAAGGGAAGGAGGAGGAGGAGGAGGAGGAGGAAAAGGAGGAGAAGGAGGAAGAAAAGGACGCGTAGGAAGAGGAACAACAGGAGGAGGCGGAGAAGGAGGAGGAGAAGGAGGAGGAAGAGGAGGAAGAGGAGGAAGAGGATGGAGGAGGACACCAAATGGTTCGAGGGCCAGTCCGAAGGCATGTTTTAGTGGCTGTCTCGAGCGAAACGCTGATGTTTGAATAAGCTGTTGAAAACCAACGGCTTTTCAATAGTTTCACTTTTTCGGCCAAAGCGGAGGTCATCCAACAGCGTCGCGAACACAACTTCTGGCGCATCTCATTGTTTCCCCAAGGATGTCACAATCGAAACGGCGGATGTTGGAGTTCCGGGAATATGGCCGGCCATGTCATCCCCATTTTTCGAAGTTGTCTCGGGCGAAGCTCCCATGTTTAGCATTCAGCGTCTTACGATACGATCCCGATTTGGCGCGGTTTTCTCAAGCGAGACGCCCCTATAATCTTCAGAATCTGATCGCAACCGATATCGAATACATTCCGCGCGTTCCCACTCCTGAACCTCCCCAGCTGATAAAACAAATCCCTCTGGGCGCGCAGACGTCCACCGCGCGACTCTCCGAGTCTAGCCGTGATTCCCGTCATAAGCTGCACTAGCCGGGAAAATGCTGGACGAGGACGGCTTTCGACCTTGGAGGTGCCATCGGCGATGCTGGATTTCACCTCCCAGGAGCTGCGCCATTAATACCGACGCGAACGCACCTCGCAGGTCGGCCGAGGACATCAGCCCGTGTAGGCGAGAAAGCTCCACGAGCGGTGGGCTGCTGGAGCGTCTGCACATCGCGGAATAGCTCCGTCGCCGAATTCCTCGGTTCCTCGGCCGACAAAACGACGCCTTCACCGTCCTCCGTCTCCTCGTGATTCGCTTCGACCACGGAACCGAAGGTCGACGATCGAGGATCTGGTGCGTTTCCCCATTGGTGGGCCTCCGGCGACCTTTGGCTGTCTCCGGCCGCGCGCTGGAATCTTTCTGGGGGTAACAACAGTAGAGGAATACAAAACTGCATGAACATTGGAGCATCAGGGCCAGGCGCCACAGACAGACCGAGCTGCAGGGCAGGATGGTGGCCCGACGGGCTTCGGAGGCAGCGCGCTGAGCAGGGAGGAGCCTGCACATTCGCACAGCCTGTTGCGCTGCAGGAGGTGGCGGCGGCACCGCTGAGCACACGAAGCAGGGCGCACACGCCGCCCGCCCCTGAGCCACGGCCCGCGCCACCCCGCGTTCTTGGCAGCTGGGGTCGGCTGCTGGGTACTGGAGGCGTCCAAGGCGCATCCGCCGCTGTGGGTGGTCCACTGAGATGCCATTCGCCACGCATCTGAACGCCGTCTTTCCTGATTATATGGGAGGTCGTCTGGTGGCGCCAGCGGCCGCGCTCTGTTGTTTCGCACTGGCAGGCCAACGCCCCCCGATGGTGACATGCACCTTCGTGCCGCAAACCATCGGGCTTCAACGGCTCGTGTCGGTACATTGCGACTAAGCAACATGGCGACCGAGATGCGGGAACCAGCAATGCCCTTCGGCAACAACATAGCTCCAGCCGGCCTACCTGCGAGGACACGCCCGGGTAAGAGCACCGCCTCTGGCTGGTGTATGATCAAATCCAGATTGCACTTTCCTCATGGACAATGCAATACCGCTGGCCGCTTGCGACCATGATTCGATGGGCTGCAGCAGACAACCGAAAAGGCGAAGTCGCCGCCGAAAAGAAAGAAGCCTGTCGTCGCCAGCATTTGGTTTGGCAAACGAGGGCGAGCGCGCAGTGGTACCTGTTGCTTGGGCCACGTGCCGAAAAAGGTGTCCGTCGTGGGCTCCTCCGCGTAGCGGCGGAACGCGGCGTTTAAGACCTGAGAGCAAATCGTCGACAAACGATTAGGTAAAACTCGGCGGGGATGCCGCGCGCGCGGTGCGGGTGGCAGCACGATGCGAAATAACAGTGCGCTGAGACGGATCAGCAAGTGCAGCAACTGGATGAGATCGAGCGCCGCCCCAGCCACAACCACGATGCATACCTGCGAGTGCACCAGTTCTTTTTCACGGCTGACAAGCTCTGCGTGGTCGTCGCTCTCGAATGCAATCATCATCTCGCGGTGGTCCCGCTTGTCGACCGCGCAAATGTACCTCTCCTCGACGGCTGTGTCGAAGCTGGAGCTCTCGGGAATATCGAGAACGCCGCGCGCATCCATCGCGTTGGCGGCGACCTGCGTGATCTTGAAGGCCGACGGGCCCGTCGCTCTCGGAGGCCAGCGTCTCGATGATTGCGGGTGCCCAGGGATACCTTCCCTCGTGCCATTCGGATGCCTTGATCTCGTTGTTCTCAGCGGCGCCAAGTCATCCTCCACGGCGTTACTCCCGTGGGGCTGAGCCTTCGGTCTACCCGGCTAAAGCCATTCGGGCGTTGGCAGAAATGGGTTTAGTGGGACCTGGTTTAGTGATCTGTACCGGGGACACCCCCCCGTCCCATTTCACTAACCGGAATTGCCGTCACCCGAAAAAAAAACACCAGCTATGACAAACCTGGTTTAGTGATTCTGGCCCATTCAAGGGCTCCGGGGCCCTATCACTAACGGGGTCCCCTTACCTGGGGCCCTGGCCAAACCCGAGCCATGGCCGCGGCTGCCTCCTCGGCAGCCACCCTGGCAGCGGCTCGCAGGGGCGCGCGGGTCGGGAGCGCCTCGCGAAGGGTCGCGGCCGCCGGCAGCACGCTGCCACCATGGCTCAGCCCCGAGCGCGCCGTCCTGGCACCCGGCTGCGACCACCACTCCCGTGCCCACGGCCGACGCCTGCGCGGGGTCGGGGCGACGGCCGTGCCGCCGCGGGCCAGCGCAGCACAGCCGAGCCAGAGGCGCCAGGCTGGCGCGAGGCAGCGCGCCCCGCCGTGGCCGAGGCGATGCCTGCGCGCCTCTCCCGGCAGGCAGGGAGGCCAGGGAGGCGCGCGCCTCGGCCCTGCTCTGCGCCAGCGGGTGCGCCTGCGGCTGCGCCCCGCACGCCGGGGGGCGGCTCGGTGGGAGGCGAAGCTTCTACTGGAAGCCGCCTGCTGGAAAGCGCGGACAGTCCCGCGCACGCGCGCGCGCTCGCGGGCACCTTCACTTCACTTGACCCAGAAGGCTGCGGAGGTAGCGCGCCAAGCAGGGAGGATCGTACCAAATTATCCCGGCAAAGGAACCTAACAGCAATGTGTAGAAGCATATACGGAAACATTCCCCTTAAGATCCAGATGAGAATCCAGTTGTAGAATTCTCCTGTTCTCGCAGTCAAAGTCGCATTCGCGATGACAGTCGCAGAGGCAACGGCAGTCACAGTCACAGCCTCAGCCTTAGCCTGCCTCAGTATCAGCCTGCATCAGCCTCAGCCTCAGCCTGCCTCAGCCTCAGCCTCACCCTGCTTCAGCCTCAGCCTCAGCCATAGTCTGCCTTCAGCCTCGGCCTCAGCCTCAGCCTGCCTCAGCCTCAGCCTGCATCAGCCTCAGCCTCAGCCTCAGCCTCAGCCTCAGCCTGCCTCCGCATCAGCCTGCCTCAGCGTCTGCTTCAGCCTGCCTCAGCCTCAGCCTCAGCCTGCCTCAGCCTCAGCCACAGACTGCCTCAGCATCAGCCCGCCTCAGCCTCAGCATCAGCCTGCCTCGGCCTCAGCCTCAGCCTGCTTCAACCTCAGCCTCAGTCTGCCTTCAGCCTCGGCCTCAGCCTCAGCCAGCCTCAGCCTCAGCCTGCATCAGCCTCAGCCTCAGCCTCAGCCTGCAGCACAGCCTGCCTCAGCCTCAGCCTCAGCCTGCCTCAGCCTCAGCCTCAGCCTCAGCCACAGCCAGCCTCAGCCTCAGCCTCAGCCTGCCTCAGCCTCAGCCTCAGCCTGCCTCAGCCTCCTCAGCCTCAGCCTCAGCCTCAGCCTCAGCCTCAGCCTCAGCCTCAGCCTGCCTCAGCCTCAGCCTGCCTCAGCCTCAGCCTCAGCCTGCCTCAGCCTCAGCCTCAGCCAGCCTGCCTCAGCGCCTGCCTCAGCCTGCAGCCTTCAGCCTCAGCCTCAGCCTCAGCCTGCCTCAGCCTCACCCTGCATCAGCCTCAGCCTCAGCCTGCATCAGCCTCAGCCTCAGCTTCAGCCTCAGCCTCAGCCATCAGCCTCAGCCTCAGCCTCAGCCTGCCTCAGCCTCAGCCTGCCTCAGCCTCAGCCTGCCTCAGCCTCAGTCTGCCTCAGTATCAGCTTGCCTAAGCCTCAGCCTCAGCCTGCCTCAGCCTCAGCCTCAGCCTGCTTCAGCCTCAGCCTCAGCTGCCTCTCAGCCTCAAGCCTCAGCAGCCTCAGCCTCAGCCTCAGCCTGCCTCAGCCTCAGCCTCAGCCTGCCAGCCTCAGCCTCAGCAGCCTCAGCCTCAGCCTGCCTCAGCCTCAGCCTGCCTCAGCCTCAGCCCAGCAGCATTCAGTGGCCCGGGAATGGAGTTCTGGGAACTCGAAGAGCACGAAGTGGCCTACAGTTGGCTCCGGGCATTCAAACTGTGGCCCGGGAATGGAGTTCTGGGAACTCGAAGAGCACGAAGTGGCCTACAGTTGGCTCCGGGCATTCAAAGTGTGGCCCGGGAATGGAGTTCTGGGAACTCGAAGAGCACGAAGTGGCCTACAGTTGGCTCCGGGCATTCAAAATGTGGCCCAGGAATGGAGTTCTGGGAACTCGAAGAGCACGAAGTGGCCTACAGTTGGCTCCGGGCATCAAAAAATGTGGCCCGGGAATGGAGTTCTGGGAAGTCGAAGAGCACGAAGTGGCCTACAGTTGGCTCCAGGCATTCAGAATGTGGCCCGGGAATGGAGTTCTGGGAGGTCGAAGAGCACGAAGTGTGTGACTGTTTGCGAAAAACGCATTCGGACACGAGTTCGGACACAGCTCCCCGGGTCCCGCCCCGACCCCCCTGTGGAGTCATCTGCTGCTCTCTTTTGACACCACTAGAAACCTATCAGCAAAAGCTGTTAGGTAAAATCGATGACGAGATGCTTGGAAGGTCCGCGCGGGTCTGCGAAATATTATGTCTATGCAGTTCCATTCGGATAAAACATGGTGCGGTGACAGCCCGTGGGTTGACCTCGAACTCCCGAAAGGCTGCGCCGCACGTTCCGCTACCGCACGGTGCTGGGACATAGGAAGCCCCAGTCGCTCAAGACATCCTCGAAGAGCGACACGAGTCCCAGAACCGTGCGTTCACGCCGACGGGGTGGTCACTGAAACGTTTGGGGCTCTCCGCCGTCTGGGAACGTCTGGATATGAATGATCAGGACATGGGGCGGCAGTAAGACTTCCCACCCTTCATTCTCCTCCATCATACTCCTCGCCCATGCCTTCCCTACGTGATTTGGATCCTCCCCGTCGAACCCTCAAACGTGTCAGTAGGGAGGGTTTGGCATTGGGACTGAGACTCCCTCGCACGTCATGATCCTGAATGATGCAGTTCTCGGAAGATTCGAGGATGCAAGGATGTAAGGACTCGGTCTCTAAATGTAACTCTCGCCTCAGGGGAACGCACATTCAATCTAAACATGCACCACCGTTTTCCAATATGGAAAGCAGTTGGTATTCGAAGTGCGACTCTCATCTGAGCACCATGCTTGCTCGCTCCCGCATGTCGCAACGCCCTCAATGTGGTTCACAAACTAGCTCCGCACGCGTTTGTCTTAAAACTTGCAACAGGTTCAGAAATGAAGGCCAGATGATTTCCAACATGTGACGCTCGTCTTACCGCCGCGCATATTCGCTTTCACATGCTGCAACATCTTCAATGATGGAACACAAGTCTTGTTCAAAATGTGCTCTCGCGTTAGAGCCGCGCACGTCCACCTTGAAATTTGCAGCGGCTTCAAAGATGGATGGCAGTTCCTGTTCAAACCGTGGGGAGGTGGAGGGGGGGAGGTGGAGGTGGTGGGGAAGGAAAGGAGAAAACGGAGAAGGGCAGGGAAGAGGACGTGAAGGCAGAGGATGGGGGAGGGGCAAGTCGAAGAGCGGCAGGATTAGGAGGAAGAGAGCGAGGAGGAGGAAGGAGGCAGCGGGAGGAGGACAGGAAGGAAGGACGTGAGGAGCAGCAGGAGTAGCACCATAAATTGGTTCCAGGCCGACGGAGTATTTCGCAATGGGGTCGCAGAAATCTGCAATGGTTCATCTTGTGGCGCAAGGCGCTTGGCAACCACGTGCTAATGTGGTACGTCGTACGCATCCCGGACGAGAGACTGCACGAACTACTGCGTACATGTTTGATACCCCCCAGCGCAAGGGACCCATCAGCCCGAATCCAAATGAGAAATCTTCTGCGCCTTCCCCGCAGACATAGACAGCCTCTCAGAAGGCCGGTGCGCCTCTGAGGATTGAGAAGCCCCGCAGCCTTCTCAGAACGCTTTCTCATCCTCACTTCCCCCCCCTGCCTCGCCGACGAAAATAGAAGAGGCTCCGTGACCAAAGCCGCCCTCGGCCCGCAGTGGCGGGCGGAAGGGGAGTGCGGAGGATCGGGGCCCCAGACTCGGAGATCTGGCGTCTGAACTTTTCCAACACGGCGCCCCCCAAAAGTCTCGACCCCCTCCACGGGGACCGGGTGCTCATCCCGAGCCGTTTCCCGACGCTTCCGGGGCCCTGCGAGGGCCCCTGGAGGCCGAAAGCGGAGAGGGACCTCTGCCTCGTGATGTGTTCGACGAGTTGGATCTCTGGGACAGGCGGGGGAACGAGAGAAAGAGCGGCATAAACATCCACTTCTGGGGGTCACCGCGCTGAGATCTTGGGTCGGCGCTGCAGCCCCACACCCTTTGGCGCGAGGAGCGCGCCAGGGGCATGAGACCTCGCGCCGATCCAAGGAATCCGCGCGGACCTCCAGAAAGTTACGGTCGTGTGAGTGTTCTGTCCCCCGAGGAAGTGTGGGCCCCCAGCATGCAGTCGGGCCTGTCCTCCTACAGAGGGATTTTGGAGGACAAAATAAACAAATAGTCACAACATATGCCCCCAAGTGGCCAAACAAGGATCGAAGCATCGCCCCCTGACGATTTCCTTTACTTGTCTTGCACATTCCTCCTGTAGAGGGACACGCCCGACTTGGCCCCAGCAGCACCCCGCCTGGACCAGCGCGTACGCGGCGAAGCCCGCCACGAGCACGCACCCGCCGGCCATCGCGCACAGCGCGGCGCTCACCGCGGGGTCCAGGCGGGGCGGCTCCGCGGGCGCCCCCTTGTGGTTGCCGCGGCCCCTCCTTGGAAGGGGAGCCAGAGGAGGCCGCTGCCGCTGCTCGTCGTCGTCGTCGTCGTCGTCGTCGTCGTCGTCGTCGTGATTTTCGTCGCCGTCGCCTGAAGAGGCTCCCAGGAGGCCCCTCAGGAGGCCTCTCAGGTGTCCTCCTCTTCCTCCTCCTCCTCCTCCTCCTCCTCCTCCTCCTCCTCCCGGGGGCGCGTCCGGACCAGAAGCTGGAGGCGAAGCCAGCGATGCCCTGAGAGCCTGGCGCCGCGAGTCCTCACCACGGGCCCTGTTTGCCTCGTGCCGAGCCCCCCAGGGCCTCACGGATCAAGATGGGGGCTGTGGTCGTGATCTTTCGAGACGTTGCGATCTCTGTGCGCAGCGTCGGATGTCAGGGTGGCGGCGAGGGCCTCACAGGAGGCTCAACAAAGGCGCAGGTGAGGCTATTGGCCAGGGGTCGTGGTATCTGAATATGTTCCTCCTCTGATCTCTGGACGCCCAAACATGGTAAGGGACCACACAAAAATCGGCACGATGCCCAGCTGCAAGGCTTATCCCAAACTGGCAGCGGCCGCTGTTGGGCAGGCGGCCTTCTGTCTCGCACAAAAAAAACACGTCCGCAGCGACAGCGACGGGGAGTCTTGTTCAAGATGAGCCTGTTCTGTCCGTACCCCTGATGTCCATCTTCGTACGGCCAGGCGTGTCGTCGTGGCGGCCCAGGCGTGTCGTCGTCGCGGCCCAGGCGACGCGTCGTCGTGGCGGCCCCTGTTGGATAGCGTGTCGTCGTGGCGGCCCAGGCGACACGCTATGCTAGGCGAGCGGGAGGCCTGGGACACTTCGGCACGTGACCCCCCGAGGCCCGGGATGTGGATAACGTGCCGCGCCAGAGAGCGGTCGGCCAGAGCCGGCGGACCGACGCGCGATTGAGCATGTCCCACCGCTCGAGCAGGGGATCGACCACACAACTGATTTACCCTAGGCTTCCTGTTCGACGAATCGACGAATCATGCGCGCCGAATGCTCCGCAGGCGTCCACGACGTATCCTACGACGTCTACGGAGCACTCTCCTACGACCCCTCCCCCGAAAAATCCCCGGAGAGAAAAGACAGCCATCGCGGGGGGCAAACCAGCTCTGCCGCCGGCCCCACTGCTCGAGCCGGGCCCGCTCGCTCCGTGCCCTCCGGCAGAGGGCCGCGAGGCACGCGGCCAGCGCCGCCGCGGCGGCCGCGAGGGGCCACCCGCGGGGCCCCTCGGCGGGCGCGGCGGCCGGCCGCGCGGGGGCGGGGCCGCCGTCGTCGGCGGGGGGCGGGGCGGCGGCCGCGCACGCCGCCGCGCCCGCGGCCTCGCAGGCCGGCGCGGCGAGGCCCGCGCGGACCTCGCGCGGGGCGGTGGCCAGGATCCGAGGGCTCCCAGCTTCGCGCGCTCCGCGCTGCGCGGAGCGCGAAGCGCGAAGGACCTCGCGCTCTCGCGCCGCCTGCCAGGGGAGAAGAGGAGGAGGAGGAGGAGGAGGAGGAATCGGAGCCAAACCGCGAAGCCCGAATAACTTCGCGCCCTCGAGGGCGCCCTTGATGATCGGCTGGTGTGTTCCTGGAGGCCCCCCCTGCCTCGGGATGCGTTCCGTCGGCTGCGCCTCGCCGAGGGCGTTCCAGGGCTGCCCGAATCGTCACGGAGCGGCCGCCGGAGGCCCAAGTCACCAGGTGATCGGCTCAGAAAGGATGCTTCGACCCTCAATCCGCGCCCTTGCGGTCTGGATTCCGGGGCGCGATGCCGCGGGTACGCGGTCGCCCGGATAAGCTCCGAACGGGGCCTCAGCGAAGAAGCGCCCCATCTCCGCGGGGCCTGGGGCTCTCTTGGGAGCCCTGGAGCGCCTCTTGGGGCCATCTTCGAGGCTATCGACAGAAGGAGGGTGGCTCCCGATCTAGGTCCCCCCCCTTGGGGCGCTCTTGGGCGTTCTTGGGGACGACTTGGGGGCATCTTGGGCCCCTCTTGCAGGCAGGTTCCCGTCCCGCGAGGCCAGGGATAGGGATGGTATGTCTTTCGCCCACGAGGACCGGGAGGCGGTAGACGCCGTTGTCGTAGTACCCCTCGGACGTGAGGCCCCCGGACACGTAGATGCACGCGCCTCTTGGCGGGCCCGGAGTGGGCGACGAAGAGAAAGGGGGTCGTGACGGTCTTACGCTTAAGTCGGGCATGCCCCCCATACGGACGGATTTTGGAAGAAAACAAAAAGTCAAACAATACTCCAAGATGATCAAACATGGTTAAATAAATCGTCCCCGGACTATTTGTTTAACTATTTGAACATTCCCTGTGTAGAGGCCTTAATCTTTCGCAAGATGGCGTAGCAGCCTCACGCCGCGGCTTACGCGGGCCGCCAGCCTCACACATCCCGTGGAGAAGAGGGCGCTTACGCACGGCTTTGCGCGGGAACCTTACGCGCCCGCGCAATCGACCCCGCCGCTCAAGCTGGTACGGACACAGGTATGGAGATGATGCCCCACGGCAAATGCGGCCCAGAGTCGGCGACCGCTGTTGGGCAAGTGACCTTGTCTCAGCACTGGACATCGGTTGTTCAAATGGACAGGAACTGCTGCCAGTCATTGTCCCCACTCTTCCCGTATCCATTTCGATCGTACCGAGCCTTCAGAGGAGCCCTCGGTACCATTGCCTTCGCTGCACGGCGCAAAGACTGCGGCGGCGTGCATCGCATGCGGCATCCACGGCAGCTCCGTGGCGCTCACGGCCTGCCACTGAGCCCCGTCGCTGGACACCTGGGCTGGAGCAGGTTCCGCCACGGCAGTGCGAGACGGGGGGGGAGGGCCTGCAAATCCAGGCCACACACGGGGCCTTGGCGGCCCCCAAACGTCCTCTTTCGAGGGGCGTCCGTGTGGACGCACGCCGGCGCCTCGGACCCCTCCCAGGATCCAGCTTGGACGCATGTCGGCAGGCCCCCTGATCCTCTCAGGCTCTCCCAGCAGGGACCTCATGATTCTTACATGCAATCCAAATCTATAGTGAGGCCGGGCGGTAATGACGCAAGGGTCTTAAACGCCGCAAATGGCACTTTTTGGGCGGCGGACTGCCAACACCCTGGCGGCCTGGCCAGTGAAAGCCGCGAAGGACGGGCCGCAGAGGCAAGGACGCAATGGTACCCTGAGGACACCGGTACATCCATGCTATGCAATTTGACTGTAGCAGGGACCCCCAGGAGATCCGACCCTTAAAAAAGATCGTTTCATCCTGAACGAGTTGCCCTCGTGGGCCCAACGAGCACGATGGGGTGGCGCAAAGGGGTGGCGGCCCTCTGAGACCACGGGGGGGGGGCTTCCGGAAGGCAGGGGCCTCCTCAAAACGGCCTGGAAACCTCTCGGGAGCTCCTTCGATGCCAGGAGGGCTTCTAGGAAGCCGCCTGAGCGACGAAGAGAAACGAATCTTACGCGAGATAACGTAGCAACCTTACGCGTCGGCTTACGCGGGCCGCAAGCGCGGCACGCCATGTTGGAACCGAGGGCGCGTACGCGCGACCTTACGCGTACAGCTTACGCGCCAGCGTCGGCGAAGACGAACCAATTGTTTGGCGTACCTCACCTGCCTTCTCAGAACCCCCCCCGCCTTCCCAAAGGGCCGCCCCCTTAGCCCCAGACATGCGATGTCCTGATTTGTCCCATACACAGCCCCCGGAAGTCTCGACCCTTTCCCCAGGGCTGGTTTTTCAGCCCGAACTGATCAACGGCTCCAGGGCCCGGCGAAAGCCCCGGGAGGCCGACAACTGAGAAGAGCCTCCCGTCCTGAGTTCCCGAAAGCGTGTCATGTCTGGGGCTACAACAACCCCCACGTGCGCGCCGCCAACTGGGATGCCGCGAAGACGGCCGGACACGAAGCTCGGGCGCGGGACCCAGCGCCGCTTATTCTGAAAAGCTGCGCTGCAATTTTTTCGGGGGGCGCTTCCCCAAAACCGAAGACAAGGCCATGACAGGGACAACATCGGACAGGGATCAAACAGGATCTCTGAGATTTGTCTTCTCTGGGCAATGCATCAGGCGCCAAGTTCTTCTCATAGCGTCCCAGAGCGCTCTGATAGCAGAACTCTTCAGCAATGTTATATCTCTCCTAGCCCGTGTCCTAGATCCTCCAGGATCCGGCGCCCTGGTTGCGCCCTGTTTGCGCTGAACCCTTCATCACGTTACCAGTGGTAACAAGACCTCAAAATCGGTTCCCGATCCTCTCCCGGGGTCCAAACGCACCAGTTTTCCGAGCTGCGTCCAGCAGTGGCGACGAGGGGGGCCACCCAAAGGCCAACTGCCGTTGTCTCCATTCGCCCTCAGGTAAGAGACGGTGCCCCTCTCAAATCCGACGGCACGAAACAATACATCGTGAGCAATCACCATTGGACCACCAGAGCTCTACAGACCCCACTTCTGAAACGCATCGATATGTCAACGACAGCAAACAAAAAACGCCAGGATCGAAAGCGATGCGACGACCAAATCTCAGGGTCTTTCCTCCGTCACAGAAAAAACGTAGACACCCTCCAGTGGCTTGTCCCTAAGCCTCTTGGAAAGAGTTGCGGTATACAAACCCCCTTTCGAACCAACGATTCTACACACCGCCGCCCTCCCCTGACGTCATACGGAAAATCTCGTCGGCGGGCGCTTGCGGAAATATGTTAAACAGTGAAGACCCCAAGTAGTCTGTATGCTAGCGGCTTCTCGTGTGCGGAGTATGTGGAGCAGTGCGTGCTGTGGAATCTAACAGTTGCAGTCTCAGTCGAGCGACCTATGCGTTGCAGTCTGTCTTGTGAAACGTACACGTGTGTGGTACAACGAACGCAAGATATGTGGCGCAATGCCTTGGCGTACTTTAAAGTGTGCAGCGTGTGGTGTACAATATGTGGTGCAACATACGTAATGCAATCCACATGGTGCAATTTATCCGGTGCACTCCACGCGGTGCAATCTATCGGTGCAAACTATGGTGTGCAACCAACGGTGTGATATTTATGTGGTGCAACCGATGTTGTGCAACCAATTTCTGCTCGCAGTGAATTAGCCACCCCACTGCTAGCGCAACCATCCGACCCACCCGCAACTTCGTTTGCAAACCTCATGCGGCGGCGATTGCGATGAGTGCTTGGCGCTGGTTGGTGCATCCCTGCGGCCGCGCCAACCCGCGCACGCGCGCGCGCAGCGGCCAGGCAATTTGGCGCGACTGACGAGGCCGCGGTGGTGCTGACCGGTCGGCACATCCCAGCGGGCACTTGAGTGCGAGTCGGCGGTTTGGGCGGGTGCGGTATCATGGCAACGTCGACACTGGTAGACACGATGACGACGACAGTGGCGATGTTGGTGACAGTAATTGTAAACACGATGATGATGAGTGGCGATGACGACGCCGATGCCCATCACGCCGACGACGATGACTGCGTCTTCGCGTCGGTGATGAAAATTTTGGGAGGAAGTCGAAATGCGCGAGCGGCAGGCGTGCGAGAGAGGCTCGCATGATATGCTTTGAAACGAATCGTGCCACCCCAGCACGCGCGCAAGGGCGTTCGAACGAGTTCGACATGCGCGCGCGAAGCCGTTTAGTAGCATTGTATGGAAATGCTGAAACACTGAAAAAATTCTTGAGGATTCGCAAGAACGCGCGCGCACGCTTATGTTGAAAATCCGTGTTGCGAAACCTTGTGAGTTCATATGTGTTTTGGACACTCGATGTTGCAATCCTCCCGAATCCGAGAAGTGTCGAAGGATGTCGGCAGGCGCGCGCGACGACGCGCGCGTGTGCACCCCGTCTTTGTTTGCAAAATATTTTCGTGACGGCACACGCGCGAGGGGCGTTCGTACGATTTCGACATGCGCGCGCGAAGCCCGTTTGGTAGTATTGTCTTGAAACTGTTGAAAAACCTATGACTTGGACGTGGCAAGACGGCGCGCACGCTTTTGTTGAAAATGCGTGTGGCGAAGACATGTGAGTTTATTCGTTTTTGGGACACACGATTTTGCAACTCTTCTGGTACCGAAAGCTTTTGAAGGATTTCGGCATGCGCGCACTTCGACACAAGGGATTATTGAACATTTGTGAATTGTGATAAGGGAGTGTGCGCGCAGTGTATTTTGTGCACAGGATGGCGGGGGGGGTCGATACCAGCCTGGCTGGGATAGTATGAACTCACATGTAGGATGGACGTTGGGTCAGAATCATGTGTGTTTACATCGGCTCCCAGGGGGGGAGGGAGGTAGAACCTATATTTTCCTTATGTTTTTTTTGTTTTTTTCAATGTGGTGCAACATTTGTGGTGCAGTGTATGTGGTGCAATCTGCGGTGCGATCTACGTTCGCGAGCGACGGGGCGGCGACGGCGGCCACATATCCGCCGAGCCGAAGGCACGGCCAAATCCTCAACACAAGAGAACGAAGCCCTAGTGCAAGCACTGCTTGGGAAATGCTCGCGGCGCATTTCCAGTCGCCCCGGGGCCGCCCACAGCGCGGCGGACCACTCCGGCGGGGCCTCCCCGGCCTCGAGCGCGAGGGGCGCGAAGCCCCCGTCTGGGTAGGCGTAGCCGCCGAAGAGCGCCGCGGCGCCCCCCGGGAGCGCCACGGCAGCGGCGCCCACGCGCGCGCCCCAGGGCGCGGCCCGGGCCACGGGCTCCCAGCTCACACCTGGACCCACGCCCCCTCGGCTCATGACCAAATTGTGGCGGGAGGCGTTTCGCTGTGTTCGGCCTCTGGGGGCCCTCGCCCAGCACCGGAATCGTCACAGATCGACTCAGGATAATAAACTGGCTCCATGGATCGGGCCGAACGAAAGGGGGGGATTGGGAAAGGGGGGGTTACGAAATTTGCTGCACAGAGCTGGTTTCGGCCCCGCCGCCGGGCCCATTCCTCGATACATGGGCGCCTCCGGCGCCGGGAGGCGCCAGGGAAATCAGCTACGTGAGCTGATTCTCACCCCCCCCCTTTGCTATCCCCCCCTTTCGCCCGACCCGAATGGAATGGGTCGGTGCCTCCGGGAGTCGACTTGTTTGAACAGACCATGCATGACGTCGGGGGTCCGGGGAGGGAGCCGCCCCGAGTGCGACGCGGAGAACTATCTTACCAGCCTGGAACATATCCCTATCCCTATGCGGTGCACCTCCTCATCACGATGCCAATCTCAGGGATTCCCTTACTTTTTTGACGGCGAATCCCTGAGATTGTCATCGCCTTTTGGCGTGTCAGTCTTAGGGATAGGGATACGTCCGAGGCTGGTAACTATCCACATCATCAGCGCCTGGGGCGCCGAACCCACAGGGGGCGAAGGATCTGGGTCTTTTTGGGCCCCCTCGGGCCCAAATCTGTCCATAATTCACCGCCTGCCAAGGCCCCCCGTATGATGTACCTATACGACCACCTTTCGGGAGATAAGGGAATTCTGGAGGGGGGGGAAACCAACGTCTCACTCAATCGATCTCAATATTTATCTTACTGTCGATCTCACGATCCCTCTCACAATCCCTCTCACAACCGCTATCACTGTCGATCCTACCCTCGCTCCTGCTATCAATCTCACTTTCGATATCAAGGTCAAAGGCAATACCGATCTCACTATAGATACAACTACCGATCTGACTATCGATCTGACGATTGGTCGAACGAGTGATCTCACTATCAATCTCGCTATAGGTCTCACTCGATCGATCTCACCGTCGACCAGTCGACCCCGACATCGCTCTCAAATTGGATCTCAATGCCGATCTCACCTTCGATCTTACGATCGATCGTACGATCGATCTCGCTGTCGATCCCACCATCAATCTCACTATCGATCTCAGTAGCACCTTTACTATCGATTTTACTGTTGATCTCACCAATCGGTCTCACTGTCGGTCTCACTATCGATCTCGCTGTCGATCTCACTATCAATCTGACTACGGGACACACCAAAAACCGACGGAACACCTCCAGGTCACCAGTGGAACACCCGCGGCAAACGCCGGACAACCCGTACAGGGCGGTCTTTGGGCTCGGCGGCGCCCTAACCAGAGGAGGATTCATCCCTCTCGCCCGCCCACGCAGCTGCGCCTCGCCCGCACGCGCGACACGCACACGACACCTCCGATGCAAAGCCGAGCGTTTCTCTGGACACCCTCGGCCTGCATAGGGCGCCTCCTGGATCGGGGGGGTCGTGCAGAAGGCGAGACCTCCATACAAAAAACAGGCAGTGCGGGGGGGACGGGGGAGGGGCCAGGAGGAGGAGGAAGAGGAGGGAGGACCAGTGTAAACCCTCCCTCCGAACTTCCTCTTCATAGTCCCCATACAAAGGCTCATTTCCATTAAAAGAACCGCCACGATGGAAGACAACTATTTGAATACCCGGAAACATGCGAAAACATTGCTCTCGGGATTCCAACGCCACAAATAAACTTGACTATTGCGTCTTGGCGACCCTGAACCGTGTCAGAACGCCATCCCTGGGACTTCAACACAGCGTATCAACGTAACTGGTGCACGCTCATAACCCAGAATCCTTCCAGAAGGCTGTTCTGGTACGCTGATCATGGGGATCCGTGGAACGCTTGGAAAAATACGCACGAATATGCGCGGCGCTAAGGCGACATCCACATGTTGAAAAGGAGCCGCCCTCAATCCGTGCAGCTCTTGCTGTTTTTGACAGCGAACGCGGGCGGCGCGAAGGCGAGAACCACGTTTTGAAAACGATTCGCCCTCGAGCCGTGCAACTGTACCACATGTTTAAAACAAGTGTGCGCGGCGCTAAAACGAAAGCCACATGTTGAACACGAAAACTGCCCGCTCTCCATCCGAGACACCGTTGCCGATATTGAAGTTTCAGGGCCAGAAGAGGCGAGGAAGTCTCCTGCAAAACGCACGGCCCGCCCTAAAAACTCACCCCGGTGTGCGGCAGGGAGAAGTTATGTATAAGGAAAAGGAAAAAGGAGGAGAGAAAAAGGGGGGACGATGAAGAGGAGGAGGAAGAGAGCCAGTATAAACCCAAGACTCACCAACGATGTTTGAAAACATCCTCCTTCGAAGTTCCCTCTTCATTGATCCCTACAACAAGCTCATTTCCTCTGATTGAAGCGCCCCGTTAGGGCACAACCATTTGAGGATCCTGAAGCGCGCCAAGATACAATTCTCGGAATTCTAGCGCCGCGAGTCAAGCTGATTGTTGCGCTGACGACCCTGAATCGTGCCAGAACATGATCCCTGAGACTTCAACACCGCGAATCAACATTACTACTGCGCCCTGACAGTCCTGAGTCCGTCCACCACGTTATTCTCGGCACGTTAACCATGGAAAACCATGAAACTCTTACAATTGTTTGAAAACGAATGCGCGCGGCGCTAAGGCGAGTGCCAGATATTTAAAGGAGCCACCTTGTGAAGTTAAGCTTCTGCATGTTTAAACACATGCACGCAGTTATAAAGATAATGTCGCATTTTGAAAACAGACAGCCCACAACCAGTGACACCCTTGCAAATGATTGAAACGAGTGCGCGCGGCGCTTAAGCGAGAACCGCATTTGAAAAACCGCCCGCCCTCAATCCACGGAGCCCTTGTAAGTTGTTGAACGAATGCGCGTGGCGTTTAGGCGGGAGCCACATTTTGGAAGCGAGCCGCCCTCCATTTATGAAGCTGCTGCCAACTGAAGGCACGGGGTCACAGTGGGTAAGGGAGTCTCAGGCGAACCCCCGGTCCCGCCCTTCGGACCAGCCTCGGGGTGCGACGGGGAGGACTTTCTCTTCTATATAGGACAGGAATGGGGCAGGGGCAGGAGGAGGAGGAGGAGGAGGGAGGAGGAAGGAGCAGCGGGAGAACGAAGAGGAGGAGGAGGACAAGGAGGAGGAGGAGGAGGACAAGGAGGAGGAGGAGGAGGAGGAGGAGGAGGAGGAGGACAAGGAGCAGCCCACCGCCGTCGGGGCTGCGCCAGGCGTCCCCGAGCGCGCGCCCGCCCTCGCCGCACCCGCCCGCCACCAGCAGGCCCGCCTCCCCGAGCGGCGCCGCCGCGAAGTCGGCCCGCGGGGGCCACGCGGCCGACGCGGAGAGGCGGCGCCACCTCGCGGCCGAGGCGGTGGCCCGCCTCCTCCTCCTCCTCCTCCTCCTCCTCCTCTTCCTCCTCCTCCACCTCCTCCTCCTCCTCCTTCGCCTCCTCCTTCTCCTCCCCCTTCTCGTGCCCCTCCTCCTCGCCCTCCTCCCCCTTCTCATCCTCATCCTCCTCCCCTTCTTCCTCCTCCTCGTCCGCCTCCTGTCGTTCGGGGCTTCCCGTCGTGTCAGGGCTTCGGCGAACGACGACGCCGACGGCATCCTCGAGGCGGCCACCCCGAGGGCATGGCGGCCTCTCATGTGCCTCGGCTCGCGCCGAAGCATCCACGACCTCTCCGGATCTGATGCAGGGCAGCGGTTCGGAAGAACACTGGGGGTTCGCCTCCCCTTGGTTCCTGGAGGTCGACGCCAGGATCGTTTGATCGTTTGGAATTGCTCAGGGGGCGCAGGCGAGGTGCGTTTGGAGCTCATGCCAAAGACTTGGGGAACGAGAAGGCCAAAGTTCTCTCTGGCTGTTCTTCTATCGTCGCCGTTGTGTCGTTCTCTCCCCACCTCCAGGGGTGACAGGGAGACCAAGCTACCAGCTCCCCTGGGCATCCCCCCTCGGTCCCACGTGTCTCTTTTACGCGCTGGCTCTTGCAGAATCACTATGTGTTGGTCAACCCCCCAGGGGCGGGTGGGGGGCGTGGCGACAACTCTTGAAACTCCGATGCCTTCAGTCAGTCAGTCGGGAGGGGGAGGGGGAGGGGGGTTGAGAGGCAACGATCGGGGAGGCTGGCTCAGTGGGGAAACATCGACCTGGAATCGGTAATGCATCGCCGATTGATCGGCGATTGGCTCCCGATAGCAACTACGCACGGTCTGGGCGCGTTTGGCTATCGGGCCCCCATCGGCGATGAATGGGCGATTGGAGGTCGATGCGCCTCCCTCAAGCGTCGCCCCCCTGGCTGTCGGGATATGTCTCGACCATGCCGCGGCCGTCCAGGACGACCCAGGCACCCCCGGAACGCTCTCGGCGTGGCGCGGCCGCCTGGAAGTACGCCGAGGCCGTGGAGACTCCGAGAACCGACGAACGACGTCCGAAAACTCTCAACCTCAAACCTCGAGACTAACGTTGGCCATGATCCTCCCCCCCCTAACTCGGGGGGACCGAAAGGGAGGGATAGCAAAGGGCAGGGTAGAGAATCAGCTCACGTAGTTGATTTTCCCATCGCCTCCCGGCGCTGGGAGGCGCCCATGTATCGAGGAATGGGCCCGGCGGCGGAGCCGAAACCAGCTGCATGCAGTAGATTTCGTACCCCCCCCTTTCCCTATCCCCCCCTTTCGTTCGGCCCGACTAACCCAGACCAACGATTTCATAACATTGACCCGCAGAAGCAATGCGCCTTAGAACATAAGCCCGATGTGATAAAACAAGACAGGCCCAGCCAGAAGTGTTCGAAGAACATCTCGTGGAAACCGCAAAAGGTTCTTCGAACATTGCTCGGTAGGCCTATCGGCGAGCCAGGACGCTTCGCAACTGCTTGCTAAGGGGCCGAAGATAGCGAAACACATCGTCATACTGTGGTTCGCGACCCGAGGGGGTCTGGGCACGGTGCCCCCGAGGGGTCTTCCTCGCCGCCCCCGCCGCGGGTCTGGCGTCCCCGCCGGCGGCCGCAGCAGCTCGGCCGCGCTGGCCGCCCACACGTCGTTGGCCAGGGCTCCGCCGGCCAGGCGGCCGCCCAGGACGAGCACCTCCTCCGGGCGCCGTCAAGCCACACCGCATCGTGGTCGTCGTCGTCGTCGTCATCCCGCGTTTCCCGCGGCTGCCTTGGTTGATCGGCTGCCTGTCGCCACTCCTGCTTGCGCTCGCTATATGAACCCCCTTCGCGTCGAGAAAAGTACACCTCGTTTGAGGGCAGGAACGCCCCAACGCAGCATCGTCCTAAGAAACATCTCCTGGGAGGTCTTCGTCAGAACGATTAATGGCTATCAAGCAATTTCAAGGGCCATTGAGCCAGACCAGGCCAGATTGAGCCCAGGATTGAACCAGATTGAGCGGGATCGAACCACATTTTGCGGGGGCAAGCCAGCATAAGCGGGACTAAACCCAGTTGGGCCAGTTTTCGACAGGGGATGTACCAAGGCCGATTACGAATTGACATCCCAAAAGTTACACATTAAGTCGACTTCCCAGACCTCCTCGCGTTGATAAAAAAACACGGCGGTCAACGTTTCGTCATTTCTGTTTCTCGCGAAAGAAACTGGCTGAACTAAACTGAGCTGAACTGAACTGGCTGGTCTTACCCGTTACGCGACTGTTTTATTCTCGGCCGCCGAGGGCGCAACCTATGGCGCAACCGATAGGGCACGGTTGTATTCTCGACCGCCGAGGGCGCTACCTACGACGCAACCGATAGGCGACGGTTTTATTCTCGGCCGCCGAGGGCGCAAACTATGGCGAAACCGGTAGGAGACGGTTATGTTCCCAACCATCCTGTGGTATTGGGTCTTCGTTTCGAAAGAGACGGCCCCCGCGTATCTCCTCCCTCCTATCCTCCTTCCCCCTCCTCCCTCATCCCGTCATCATGATCATCCGCATCGTCAGCGTGATCGTCGTCGTGATCGTCGTCGTCATCATCATCATCATCACCATCAACATCATGGCCGTCAACATCATCATCATCAGCATCACCATCATTATGATTACCATTATCATGGCCGTCATCATCACCTTCATCGTCACCATCACCATCATCATCGTCGTCACACCCTTCACACGCTTCGTGGCCTCATCGGGAGCTCAACCCAAGGTCCCAGTGACGCAGTCCGCATGGCGGCGCCGCCTCATTGTGGCACGTGACCCCACAGGGAGCTCCACCCAAGGTCCCAGTGGCGCAGTCCGCATGGCGGCGCCGCATCATCTTGGCACAACCCTCACTCGTTCCGTGGCCCCATAAGGAACTCCACGTAAGGTCCCAGTGGCGCGGTCCGCATGGCGGCGCCACCCCATTTTGGCACACCCCTCACACGCTTCGTTGCCCCATGGGGAGCTCCACCTAAGGCCCCAGTGGCAGTCCGCACAGCGGCGCCGCCCGATTTTGGGACACACCTCACTCGTCCCGTGGCCCGATAGAAGGGGGCTGCACCTTAGGCCCCGTTGGCGCAGTCCGTATGGCGGCGCCGCCTCACGTTGGCACACCCCTCACACGCTTCTCGGCACCATGGGGAGCTCCACCTAAGGCGAGAGTGGCGCGGTCCACATGGAAGCGCCGCCCCATGTTGAAACACCCCTCACACGTTTCGTGGCCCCATAAGGTGCTCCACGTAAGGTCCCAATGGCGCAGTCCGCATGGCGGCGCCGCCCCAGTTTGGAACACCTCTCACGCCTTTCGCTGCACCATAGGGAGCTCCACCTGAAGTCCCAGTGGCGCAGTCCGCATGGCGGATCCGCCCCATTTTGGCACACCCCTCACACGCTTCGTTGCTCCATGGGGAACCCCACCTAAGGTCCAAGTGGCGCGGTCCGCATGGCGGCGCCACCCAATTTTGGCACACCCCTCACACGTTTCGTGACACCATAGGGAGCTCCACCTCAGGTCCAAGTGGCGCAGTCCGCACGGCGGCGCCGCCCGATTTTGGGACACCCCTCACACGTTTCGTGGCCACATAAAAGGGGGGCTCCACCCAAGGCCCCAATGGTGAAGTCCGTATGGCGGCGCCGCCCTGTTTAGGCACCCCCCTCCCACGTTCCGCGGCCCCACAGGGAGCTCCGCCCTGCCCCATGTCGGCACACTCTTCACGCGCTTCGTGGCCCCAGAAGGGGATCCACCGAAGGCGATTCTAACAACGACGGTATTCACAATTGCATATGGTTGGTTCCGTTGCTGAGCAAATGTTCGGCCGCCGAGGGCAAAACCCATGGCGCAACCGATTGAAAACGGCATTATTTCCGGCCGCCGAAGGCGCAACGTATGGCACAACCGATTGGAGACGGCTTTCTCGGACACCGAGGGCGCACCCTATGGCCCAACCGAAAGGAGACAATTCTATCTCGGCCCCAGGGCGCACCCTATGGCGCAACCGGTGGAGACGGTTGTATTCTCCGCCGCCGCGGGCGCAACCTATCGCGCAACCGGCAGGAGACGGCTGTATTCTCGGCCGCCGAGGGCGCAAACTATGGCGCAACCAATAGAAGACGGTTGTATTCTCCGCCGCCGAGGGCGCAACCTATGGCGCAATCGGTAGGAGACGGCTCTATTCTCGGCCGCCGAGGGCGCAACCTACGCCGCGACCGACTGGAAACGGTTATTTTCTCGGCCGCCGAGGGCGCAACCTATGACGCAACCGATGGGAGACGGCTCTATTCTCGGCCGCCGAGGGCGCAACCTGTGGCGCAACCGATCGGAGACGGCTGTATTCTCGGCGGCCGAGGGCACACCCTATGGCGCAATCGACAGGAGACGGTTATAATCTCGGCCGCCGAGGGCGCAACCTATGGCGCAACCGATAGGGGACGGCTCTATTCTCGCCCGCCGAGGGCGCAAACTATGGCGCAACCAATAGAAGACGGTTGTATTCTCCGCCGCCGAGGGCAAAACCCACGGCGCAACCGATAGGAGACGGCTCTACTCTCGGCCGCCGAGGGCGCGAACTATGGCCGAGACTTCCCCAGCAATGCAGGGCAATGGCGAGCAGAAAACATTTCGATATAGGTTTTAGATAGGTGCAAAAGTAGGTTCGGGAGATAGGTTCGCAAGCATAGTAGGTTCCAGGAAAAAGGTACAACGCGCGGGGAAAACGTGTCATCGGGCATATCGCCTCCCGTTGCTGGGTTTGCCAAAGCGCGTCGGCGCAAATGCCGCGGGCAGCTAAGTTGGCGAAGCGAATCCGCCAAAGTAGCCCTGGCAAGTGCACCCGGGGACGTTCCCTGGCCGCGGCAACCTCGCCAAGAAGGTTTGCAATGGAAATGGCGCCAGGGCTGCGTTTCAGGCAGGGGCCGCGACACTTTTCGCGCGACGCAGCCTCGGGCACTAAACATAGAAAGTTAACGAGAGCGGCTGCGGAGAAGACCTCCGCAAACACGACCCGCCAGAAAAGCAGCCACGACAATGGGTGACCCAAAAATCAATCGGGGCAGCCCCAGCAACTGGCACGGCGAACAACGCAATTCAAGGAATCCTGGACAAGCCGGGCCGCCACCAACAATCACCACCCCAGCAAAACCCCCATGCCGTGTCCCGGCGGGGTTCGGACACGCTATGGCTCCTCCTCATTATCACGGCCGCCCCGCCCAAGGTCATTCTGCCCTCCCCAAAGCCACTCGTCATCAATCACATCATGCTTCCCATCATCGCCCCCCTTGCCTCACCATCCTCTCCCTCGTCAGCCGCAGCATCCATGTTCTCATCCTCCTGCCCCCGATCCTCCCCGCCCTCCCCGTCCACCCCTCCTCCTCCTCCTCCTACTCCTCCTCCTCATATTCCCCCTATTGTTCCTACCTTTTCTCCCTCATGCTCCCTTCATCCGCCCCTCATCCTCCACCCGATCCTCCGGATCCTCTTGGTCCTCCTCCTCCTACTCCTCTCTCCTGTTCCTCCTTCCTCCTGGCCCTCCGTTTCCTCGACCTGGCTCTCCTCCTCCTCCTCCTCTTCTTCCTCCTCCACATCCTCCTCCCGGCTCTCCTCATCCACCTCCTCCTCCTCCTCCTCCCCATTCCTCTTCCTCCTCCTCCTCCTCCTCCCCCACATTCTCCTCCACCTCCTCCTCCTCCTACCTTCAATCCCTGACCCTCCATGCTTCCGAAAACAGTTTGAAGTAGGTTTGAAATAGGTTTGAAGTAGGTTTGAAGTACGAAGTAGGTTTGAAGTAGGTTTGAAGTAGGTTTGAAGTAGGTTTGAAGTAGGTTTGAAGTAGGTTTGAAGTAGGTTTGAAACCTACTTTGAGGCCTCCGAAACCTACTTTGAGGCTCCTAAAACCTACTTTGAGGCCTCCGAAACCTACTTTGCGCTACCGAAAACCTACTTTTGGAGTCCGGAAACCTTCTTTGGAACCTACTTTGCAAAAACAAATTCTGCAAACCTACTTTCCGACCTACTTTGGGGGCGCGGTTCCTTGAAACATCAGCACACGCTTGCCCGAGCCTTTCCCAGAAGTCGCCCCCGGGGGTGGCGCGCCAAAAAAGGAATCTGCGAAGTACCCCCAGAAGGTGAGCAAACCCAAAACACTTGTAGGTTGCCCCCGACAGGCGGGAGCCCCCCAAAGGGGGCGGTCTCCCCCCCCCCCCCGAGGGTCGAGGATCGAGCGCGCGATTTCGCTGTCGGGCGACAAGCAAACGTACCGCGACAGGACAAGGCCCTTTGGCGGCCCGCCCGCTGGCGGGCAGGGGGCCGCCGCCTGGCGCCCTAGGTTCTTCAGGAACCAAACCTGATGCGGCCGCCCCCCGCCCCCCGGGGCCCCTCCGGGCCCGGCCCGACGGAGGCGCCACTCCCCTTCCGTTTCTCTTTCCTCCTCCCACCTCTCTCCACCTCCTCTCCTCTTTCACGCGTCCTCATTATTCCAGCCTCCCTCCACCTCCTCCCCCCGGAAACGCCACCTCCCCCCTACCCGCCTTCTGGAGCCCCCCCCTCTCCCGTTTCTCACCTTCTTAAACTTCCTGGTCCTCCCTCTCGTCCCCCCCCCCTTTCCCTTGCTCGGGCCCGCGGCCCTCGCCCCGCCCTCCATGCCCCACTTCCCGCTGTGGTCAGACCAAGGGGGAAACGCAATGCCCCCAGATCTCAGGACGGAGGTGGTTTAGAGCGCTTCCTGTTCCAACAACCCCCAGTCTTCCCTTCGGGGATGGATGCACCCCTCCCGCCCCCCTCCTTCCGGGGTCTGCAATGGGGGGCGGCGGGTCGCTGGAGCGCCCGAGACGTTCAAAGATAGAGCCGGCATGACCTCGCAGAATGCAACGCGGTCTCACAGATGGTTCAAGATAGCCCAAGATGGATCAACATTGTTTCCCGCATGCTCCGAGAAACCCAACTACCGCTCCGAGGCCGCCCCAAGTGGCCGCGGAGCCACCCAATAACACCCCCGAGAAGCCGAAATCTTTCCAAATCGTACGAAACACGAGTGAATTGGGCATATTGGCCCATGCGTTTCCGAAGACTTTGGAAGCCTGAAGATAAGCCCCGAAGGAGTCCAGAAGAACCCAAGACAGCGCACTTCACGAATTACTCGGCTGGCTTGCTAGCGGAAGCCGCGTCTTGCTGGCGGCATTCCAGCATTTCCCCGAGAAGCTTGTTTGGAAAATATCATTACTGACCCGATCCCGACAAGTTACTTTTGATATTGTGTTCCCAACAACCTTCCCTGGAAAGCTACTTTTTTGCACATGAATATCGCATTCCTTTCCACTGAAAGCTTCTCGCGGCAATCGGTTTCGCCATCCTTTCCCTTCGAGTTACCTGCGCCGACCACTGTTGCCAAGCGCGCTGCAGACCTACTTCGCCGACCTACTGCATTCAAAGGGAAGTCTCGGAACTATGGCGCAACCAATAGGAGACGGTTGTATTCTCGGCCGCCGAGGGCGCAACCTATGGCGCAACCGATTGGAGACGGTTTAACACGACAAGCTTCCGCCATTCCGCTGGCAACCCTGCGGCAGGGTCCGTGACCTGGTCTGGCGTTGAACCGCTCTCTTGAACCGCACGCGGGACAGCGAGGGCGTCGAGGACCGAGGTGCCAGGAGAAGGAGGATGAACAGGAGGAGGAAGAGGAGAGACGAGGATGAGGTCCTAGACGAGGACGGCGAGAGGGAGCTGAAGCAGGAGGAAGACGAGGAAGACGAGGAGGATGAGGAGGACGAGGAGGAGGACGACGCCGGCCAGGATGGGGAGGAGGACGGAGAGGAATACGAGTAGTACGAGGATAAAGTGTGGGCATTCGAATGCGTGCGGGGCTGCGCCCAATTTCTGTTCGCCGTTTGGGCTGGTCTAGGGGCCCAAGCAGCGAGCTGCCTTGTGATGTTCAAACTCTAGGAGCCCTGACCGGGCCCTGGGACTGTCAAAAGAGGAAGACGAGACGACCCGGGATGAAAAGCTGGTCTCGGGACAGGGGCCCTGACCTCTGGGGGTCACGTTGTGCATCAAGTCGCGGCGTCGGGGGGTCTGGGTTCGTCGCCGTCATCGACCTCCTTGTGGAAAAAAAAGCAAACCCATAGGACAACGAGACAGAGACACGCAGGCAAAAATATATACACACACGCGCACACGCACACACGCACACACGCACGCACGCACGCACGCACGCACACACACACACAGGCACACAGACACACAGACACACAAACACACACACACACTCCCTGGCGTCGCGGCCGCACGCACAGTGATGCGCCGAAGTCGAGCGAACCAGCGCAAATAGCGAGATGGCGACACGCACGCACACAAACACTCACACCCTCTCCCGGGGCGCAGCGATACATGCATCTGGCGGGCCGAGTGTGACCAAGGCGGGGCATGCCCAGGTCACTCGTCGTGACCTGGCCTGGCGGAGGAAACCCGGGAGGAGACTGGGGAGGAGGGAGGGAAGAGGAATGAGAGGTCCCAGAAGGAGGAACCGCGTGGGCAACCGCGGCGCGCCTCCGAGCCGCCGCTGATCCTCACAAGCGCCTGGAAGCCCGCGCGCGGCTCCCAGGGGGCCGCGTCCAGCTGCCGCCACACGGGGTCGCCAGCGCCGTCGCCCAGCTCTCCCAGCCACAGGTCGCTGGAATAGCTGCGCCTGCGTTTGGAGTCGAGAGGGGGGGGGGCTTCGCACGCTCCGTCCTCCTCCTCGCGGCTGAGCAGACCGCCAAAGCCCCAATTCTCTGAACTCGCTCAGCGATCGGTCTCGTCCGCTCTCCTCACGCCATCCGCCCTTCCGCATGCACGAACGACCGCGTTCAAATGCAGGCCAGCGGAAGCGGACCGCGCACGTGACCCCAGGCAAGCGTGACCTTTGGTGCGCGGCTGCAAGGGGACCGCGAAGGGCCCAAATCCACGCGCACGGGCCAGAGCTAGAGCGACCCGTCCGCACCAGAGAGTTCGCCCCAGCGAAAGGTCACTCTTACTAGGCGGCGAACGAGGGGGGGGAGTGAGAAGGGGCGGGCCTTCTCAGAAGGCTCGGAAGTCCCCAAGCCTTCCGAGAAGTTCCCCATGCCTTCCCCGAAGACAAAGAAAACTTCTCAGAGGCGCGAGGGCTTCTGAGAAGGCCTCCTCCCTTCTCAATTCTCCCCCTCGCCCGCCGCCGACATACTTTTTAGTCAGCGGCCGCAGGCGAGCGCGCCAGCGGCGAGTCCAGTCAGAGCGGGGCGCGCAAAGACGAATTAACCTAAAGCGAAACGCCGCCGACTTACGCCTAGCCGACTCCTCCTCGGCTTGGCCCTGGGGCGCCCGAGTCCGCAGGGAGCCCCTGGGCGGACCGCGGGCGCCGGCGCGCGCCGACGGGCCCCGCCGCCTCCCGCCGCGCCCCGCTCTCCACCGGGCCTCACCGCCGCCAGCCGCCGCCGCGGACGCTCGATCTCCCACCTCCTCCTCCTCCTCCTCCTCCTCCTCCTCATCGTTCCTCAACCTCCTCCTCCTCCTCATCATCATCCTCAGCAGCATCATCATCAGCATCATCACCATCAGCATCATCATCATCAGCATCATCATCATCATCATCATCATCATCATCATCATCATCATCATCATCATCATCATCCTCATCATCATCATCATCATCATCCTCATCATCATCATCATCATCATCATAATCATCAACATCATCAGCATCATCATCATCAGCAGCATCATCATCAGCATCAGCATCCTCATCGGCATCATCATCACCACCAGTATCATCATGATCATCATCCTCATCCTCATCCTCACCCTAATCATCATCGTCATAATCGCCCTGACCACGATAAATCATCATGACCATCATCATCATCATCATCATCATCACCATTATCATCATCATCGCAATCGTCAGCAACAGCATCATCATCGTCACCATCACCATCAATAGCATCATCACAATCACCATCACCACCACCATCATGTGAACATCAACATTATCTTCATATCATCAGCATCATTATCATCATCACCATCATCATCAGTATCATCATCAGTCCTCCTCCCACCTCCTCGTCCCTCCATTCTCCTCCATTCTCCTCCATCCTCCTCCGCCTTCTGGGGGAGGAGGAGGACTGGAGAGGCGGAGTAGAACCAAGAGCGAATGGAGGACGAACTCGTTTCCACTCCCCGATGCCACCCTCCCGTTTGGAGCAATTGAGCGGCGATCAGTCACGGGTCTTACGCGAGGTGGCATAGCGACTTTACGCGGAGGTCTACGCGGGCCGCCGGCGCGTCACGCCACATTGGAGACGAGGGCGCTTACGCGCGGCCTTGCGCGGGCAACTTACGCGCGAATGTTTGCGCAGTCGACTCCGTTATTTTGTGTCGCTCATTTGGGAGGCCCAGGGAACCATTGGATGCCCCTGCAAGCCTCTGGAGGCCAAGTTGACGCCCCCCCGAAACTTGTATTGGATGAGCGCGGGCTCAGAATATATATATATATATATATATATATGTATACATATATATATGTATATTGATTGTTGGCAGTTGCATGCTTGTATAGATAGATGTTTGTGAACGCGAGCGCAACATGTAGATTGGTTGGACAAAATGCTCCTGCTCAAGCTCACAGCATTGGAACTCATTAGCGGCATGTTTATGCTCCATGGTGTTACCTCCGTCATTGGTGAACGTTCGATTATTCGGTGTTTCGACATTGGGCGTAAGGGGGGGGAGGGGGGTGTCTGGCTCCGGACCTCCGCTTAGTGTGACTGTTTCCGACAGTGCGTCCTATGTGGGAGACTCCACCTGCTTTAGACAGGCGCCAAAAACAGCAAAGTTCTACTCCATGGGGGGGGGAGGGGGTGCGAGGGCCCGCGCGGATCGGCCAAGCAATGAATAAGGAAACACTGTTCCAGAGTGTTTCAGGAGGGGCGTGGAGGGCAGGGAGAAGTCAGCGGTGAAAAGCCATGCTCCATGCTGCTCCCATCCCCAGGCCTTCCTCACCCTGCCTCGCGCGCAGAGTTGAAGATAGTTGGATGGAGGACGAGGGATAACAGGGCAGAAGGGAGGAAGGAGCGAAGCAGGGCGAGTGAGGCAGGATGACCTGGACCAGAAGAAAAAGTGAGTATGCGCAGGCGGGATGAAGCATACGAGGAGAAGGAGAACAAAAACGAGGAGGTCGAATAACGAACAACGGTGATGCGTCCAGGCAAGGAGTAAAACAGTCCAGCGCCTCAGAAAGTTGAAGTGCATTTTGCATTTGTAAAAAATGAAAGGCAGGGCGCTGCTGGCGCGATGCATCGAGTTGCGGCCACGGGTAGGCAACTGTTGGCGATGCCAAGTGGGGCACCCACGCGACGCAGTTCAGAGATCGCTTGGAAGTGCGGTCGTGCATCCGCGTATTCATACACATCCTTCGTGTCGAATTCGATTAACGCAGGTCTGGTTCCACTTCTCCCTCCACATGCATTGGTCCACTCTAAGGGTTTCAGTGGCCATCTGAAGGCAGGGCACAGGCTTTCACCTGAGGGCTGTGTTCTGGGGTTTCGCTTGAGGTGTGGTGGCGGAGCCGAAGCGCCCAGGCTCCAACGCACACAGAGGCACGCAGATTGGACGCCGCGGAGGAGAGGGCGGACGGCGGCAGAGCCAAGCCTCTCCCCTCTCCACTCACAGGTCGTGGCAGGTCTTGCTCGGAACGGGCCTCCGAGGGCTACCACCACCCCCGCGAGAGCCGCGGGCTTCCCCCCCAGGCGGCGGAGATGGGGTACGGGCAGCGCGAGAAGCGAGGGCACGTCTGAGGAGGAGCAATCGGGCAGGCGAGGCGCAGGCGTATGCCTCCTTCTTCCGTGACGTATACTTGCTTGCTACTTCTTTGCCAGCAGTGGTCCCGCGACCTAATTCAAACTCTTATGTGGGGAGCTCGGCTATCATATGTTTGCTCATCCCCATGGTATGACTACGTGATGCTCAATCTGAGTCCGGAACTTCCACTACTGTGACATTACCAATGAGCGACACATGCCCACTTATGAAACGGAGACCTCCAGCGCGCTATTCGAGAGACTCGAATCTACAGTACGCATCCGTCTCATTAGGAAGCCGCACCGACACACCCTTAGGGTCATCCTCGGAAAAGCTCCATCGGGGCGGCCCGAGAGACCCTTACAACAACCTGCAAACTCCCCCAAGAGGCCGTGACACACCTTTTTGTTTGTCGCGTATGGAGGGGTGCCTCTGCAGAGCCTCCTGATCAACACCACACACAACACGGCGGACATGGAAATAGCGGAATGAGGCCGTGAGACAGCGTGCAGAGGGAGGACCAGGGCATGAGGCTGGACAGCCAGGCCCGAAAGGCAACCCTCGCACAACAACCCTCGAGGCGATACAGATGTAGCCAATCGGGCGGAAGGATGAGCAGCGTGAAGGTGAGGATCATACATTCGGCCCTCGGGCCATAGATCGCAGTGTTGGGGCCACCGAAAAAAAACTCGGGCCATAGATCGCAGTGTTGGGGCCACCGAAAAAAACCTCGGGCCATAGATCGCAGTGTTGGGGCCACCGAAAAAAAAACATTCGCCAGAGAAGCAACACACCGGCATCCACAGGCTTTCCAATGGCGTGGTCTTCTCATAACCAAGACCATCTCCCTCCCACGGGTCAGCTTTTCATCACGAATCGCTCTTGGACGGCCCTGGGGCTTAGCCGGGGCTCCCGGGGGGGCCAGACAGGGCCAACAAACATTCCACCGTGATCTTCCGACATCCCGTAGTGATTTGTATTCGTGACCCGACGTAAGGGGTCCCAGGCGTAAGGGTGTTTGTCGCGACGCGAGGGCATCTTTGTACGCTCAATGATTTGCACAAACATAATCAATGGGTGCGATGTCCAACAGTAAACGTCGTCTAAATCCGACAGCGCGTCTATTCAAAATTAGCAGGGTCTCCTGCCGATCTTCGAACCTATTCTTTCCGTACCCAGCTCGATCGTAGAAATTCTGAGGCATCCAGGTATACACAAACAAACAGACACGAACCCCAGGACCCCCCTACAATGCTCTGTAAGTTCTGGACTGTCGCCGTCCCCCTCCACTTCCCATGTGTTTCACCTCGTTGTTGGAAGGAGCGCTTCTTTGTATATGTGCCTGCTTCTCCCTCCTGTCAATCACGGGCCTCTCTGGCCGCGTGGCCCTCGCCCGCCCGCCCGCCCGCCCGCCCGCGCGCCTGATGTCCCCGGCTGGCACCTCCACGACCCCGCCGAGGAGCAGCAACGACCGGCCGCCGTCCAGGGCCACCGCGCCGAAGAAGGCGCGGCGCCCTGCGAGGGGGGGGGGGCACTCGATGGGCCTGCTTCCACCACAACCATCATGGGGGAGGGGGTCCTCCTCCTCCTCCTCCTCCTCCTCTTCGTCCTCCTCCTCCTCGTCATCCTCCTCCTTCCCCCCTCCAACTCATGGTGGTAGTGGTGGTGGAAAACAGGCCCATCAACACCTCCTCGCCATCGCTCGGACGTCCACTCCCAGTGCATTGTTCGATGCCGTGCGTGTCTTGTTTTCGCAGGGTGATCCAAGATGCTCTACGATAGTCCTCGGCGAGGAGAGACTGCAGACGTCCGAGCGCTGCGAGGCCAAGCTTTTTACCTGCAAGACGAATGGGGACGAGCGACAAAGACAACGAGGACGAGGACGACGCGGGGGTGGAAAAGGCGGAGAAGCGCCCCGCGCGGCGCCCTGCGAAGGGAAGCGCCTCTGGCCGCCTCAGCACACTTCGGGGTGGCCGGCACTGTTGGCATGCAGGACGCCCATAGATCCAACGCGCTGAAAAAAAGAAGACTAACATTTCAGCATTTTCGACCTTTAGAAACCCTCGCCGGGTCGTGGGCCCGTCAAACATCCGGCCCTGTGTCGGGAGTCTCGACCTGGGACCCGGGGCCGTTATATTTCTTCTATGTTTTACAACTCGGGGTCCCCAGAGGTCACGACTCGGGGCTTCTGGGAGCACCGAACCGAATAAAGACATCGGATATCTAGGAAACTTGGGCTCCAGGGTCCCGCAGCCTTTTCCGGCGCAACCGCTCTGTCCTAAGTGGTTTTCGGACAAAACCGATGTCCATGTAGAACCCCAGGGGATACAAAAAACTACGAAAACCTCAGGGCCCGTTCCCTTCAAGACCACCGTCCTTCATGGCGACATTGTCGACGCTTGCTGGCCTCTCGAGGCCAGTGTCGGGCCTCGGGGATATCGACTGCCGGGCCAATACACATGGGTACGGACAAACATGGATTACAAATACCGACGGCATTTCCTGCTCATTGGGACAGGGTTCGCTGTCGGTGTCGCCGCGGACATTGTCCCTGCGCGGACAACGCCTGCTCAACAGCGGCCGCCGTCGGTTTTGGAGGACCACATTTGTCCTTGGGCATCGTGCCCATTGTTTCCGTGCCCGTTTCGGGTGCACACATGCAGAGCGACTCGGGATGCAGAGCCGGCAGTTTGGGGGTGTGTGGGCGGGGCGCTGGGGAGTGCCCACTCGGCGTCGACATCCGAGTCCCGCTCTCTCCGATCCACCACTCAGGCAACCCGGTGGGCGGCGGGGGTAGGGCAGGGGTAGGGTTGGTGGGGGCAGGGTGGGGTAGGGTTCAGATGTCGCCGCCTGTCAAGTGGCAGCACACGTCGGGGCCCCCAGGGTCTCCAGGGCTCGAATGGCGCGCCTGCGCCCGCCCTCCCAGCGCCCGCCATGGCAGGGGCCGGTGCAAACCTCGACCGACCCAACTTCAGCCGTCTTCCAAGCCGAGAAGAACAAACACGCGCGCACGCACGCACGCGCACGCACGCGCACGCACGCACGCACGCACAGGCACGCACGCACGCACACACAATAGCGTGGCGAAGGGGCCAGACCCATGCAGCTGCATGCGGCGCAAAAACTGTGTCCCCTACGTCGTGGATATCATCCATGGTCGTCCTCCTCCTGATATCTCTCCTCCTCCTCCTCCTCCTCATCATCATCATCATCATCAACATCATCATCATCATCATCAGCATCATCATCATCACCATCACCACCACCATCATATGCTATCCTTCGCCGCCTCCTCCTCCTCCCTTCCTCCTCCTCCTCCTCCTCCTCCTCCTCCTCCTCCTCCGTCTCCTCCTCCTCCTCCTCCTCCTCCTCCTCCTGTCCCCCATCCTCCTGATCGTCGCCTTCCTCCTAATCCTTCTCATCCAAAATCTCGTCCTTCCTCTGACCCCGATCCACCTGATTCTCCTCCCCCTTGTCCTCCTGCTCGTCCTACTCCCAAGGTTCACTTCTGGCTCCTCATCCTCATCCGCCCCTGCTTCATATATTCTTGGTCGTCCTCCTCCCGATGATGACTCTCGTAATCCTTCCCCTCCTCCTCCGCCTGATCCACATCCGGCTCCTCATCGTCCTGCTCATTGTCCTTCTACTCCTCCCCGTCCTCCTGATTATCTCTTACGTCATCCTCTTTCTGCGCATCCCTTTTCCCCTCCTGCTCATCCTCGTTCTGCTCCAGATGATCGCGTCGTGCCTGGGGGGTGCGAGCGGGGCATGATCCTTGTGAGTGGTGTGCTCACATGAGCGCGGGGGCACATGTGAACGCTCTCCACTGGTGCCGTGCGTGACCTCCAGGCGACGTCATCGCTTGACCTTCAAAGCCAGGCGAGGCAGTCGCTGGGAGCTCAGCCAGCACAGGCCGCCGAGAACCGCACCTCGATGACCGAGCCCAAAAACCCCACTTCCCGGGGCAGTGGCGCCCAGGAAGCTTGGCCCACCAACGCGCGGGTGTTGCCGAAGGAGTGCCGGGGCCCAGGTGTCCCTAGCATTTCGAGCCAGTTTTTGGCCCCTCCTCGTGAGGAGTGCTCTGGAGGATCGGATCGGGATATGTGTCGGATCGGGCTGGGCCACAAAAGCACGGAGTCGGAACCAAATCGGATCGGCCGCAGCAGCATGCACAACATCGGCGTTGCGACATCGGGCCGTATCGGATCGGCGGAATGCTGGCACGAATTGATTTCGACAACACAACGGGTCCCGCGGGGAACGGGTCCTGGGCCCCCGGGGCCTTCCCCCAGGACCAACTCTTCATCGGGGGCCCGTGGAGGGCCCAATCAGACCAAGAACGGCGAAAGACCACAGGTCCCATGTCTTTCGACTCGAGCCGGACTGGGGCCCCGGGAAGTGAAAAAAGAATTGAATGGTGGGTCCCCAGAGATCCGATGTCGAGATGTTCTCCATACGCGGTCCACCGAAGTCTCGACCCATTCCCCAGGACTGCTTTTTCATCCCGAGTCGTTTATTGATGGTCCTGGGGCCCGGCGAGGGCCCCTAGAAGCCATAAATTGTGAA
Organism: Prorocentrum cordatum; assembly: GCA_963575745.1. Taxonomy (NCBI): domain Eukaryota; class Dinophyceae; order Prorocentrales; family Prorocentraceae; genus Prorocentrum; species Prorocentrum cordatum. The sequence goes on from CAUYUJ010021282.1 coordinate 554,714, forward strand.
AAACCTACGTCTTGATTTTTGTCAATGCGTTGCATCTCTGGGTCCGCGTTTGTGGGCCCCGGGAGTCCTCCGGGCATGCTGGTGGACTGCGCCCAGGTCGCCCCGAGGTCGTCGCTGCGCCAAACGTCGGCCAGGCGCCCGTACGGGAGGGAACGCAGAGGCAACACCTCACCGCTCAACTCGACGTGCCGCGACAGGTACGCCTTGGGAGGCACTCCTCCTCCTCCTCCTCCTCCTCCTCCTCCTCCTCCTCCTCCTTCCTCCTCCTCCTCCTCCTCCTCCCCTTCCTCCTCCTCCTCCTCCTCCTCCTCCTCCTCCTCCTCCTCCTCGTCCTCCTCCTCCTCCTCCTCCTCCTCCTTCTCCTCCTCCTCCTCCTCCTCCTCCTCCTCCTCCTCCTCCTCCTCCTCCTCCTCCTCCTCCCCCTTCTCCTCCTCCTCTCCTCCTCCTCCTCCTCCTCCTCCTCCTCCTCCTCCTCCTCCTCCTCCTCCTCCCCCCTCCCCCTCCTCCACCTCCTCCTCCTCCTCCTCTTCCTCCTCCTCCTCCTCCTCCTCCTCCACCTCCCCCACCCCCTCCTCCTCCCCTCCCCTCCTCCTCCTCCTCCCTCCTCCTCCTCCTCCTCCTCCTCCTCCTCCTCCTCCTCCTCCTCCTCCTCCTCCTCCTCCTCCTCCCCCCTCCCTCCCGAGATGCCAGGCTTCAACTTCCTGCGACGCGGGCGTCGCGGTTTTGTTCGCGCTGGGCGTTTTCGCCCGGGTTCGGGCCCAAGGGCACTCACATACCGATCTGGCCGAAGAGATGTCGGTGGCACCTGACCGGACAAAAAAACGGGAAGCGCCGACTTTGTCAATTGGGCTCGGGAAAGACAAGGATGGTGGCGAAGACAAGACGGCGGATGGCGTTGATGACAGCGAGGATGACCAGGATGACAGCGATGGGAGCAGGAGGATAACGAGTAGGAAGACGAGCGTAAGGACGAGGGGAAGAGATGGAGGAGGACGAACACGAGGAGGAACGAAGCGGCAGAAGGGAACGACGACGACGACGAGGAAGGACTACGGCAAGGAGTCCGACAAAAAAAAACGTCGAAAAATGAGGACGTCCCGAGATCTTTTCAAGGCGGGGACTCGGATGAACGAACGGCTGCGCGTCCTGGCGCTCAGCTGTGAGGCACCATCAACTCAAAGAGAAAAATGAGACAGAGCATGTGTGTCACGCATGCTAGAGAGGGTTCGGGGGGGCGGGGGACCAGAGAAGCTATGTGAAGCAAGAGAGCGGAGCCAAAGGGGCGACATAATGAAAACCCCTCTTGACTTCCTTCACGTGCAAGCACAAACCAGGACGTCCCGAGATCTTTTCAAGGCGGGGACTCGGATGAACGAACGGCTGCGAGTCCTGGCGCTCAGCTGTGGGGCACCATCAACCCAAGCCGTTCCCAAGAATGTTTACTGGGTGGGCGGGCAAGGGCGATTATATAAAGACGCGCGCCATTCACTCAAGAGGACTTTGGCAAGCTTCCTATTGAGGGCTGGTGGATAGGCGGCAGCGATTGCGGTCCATTTCGCACCATTCGGGGCGTTGCCTTCAAGCACAATGTGCTGACGGCCAGACTTTTTACAGGTTCCGTTGATCTGAGTACACCGACGATCGAGACAGCTACTATCCTGGACATCTATGTTCAGACACAAAAATCTCGTCCGCTTGCGCCAACGAGCACCTTCCTGACATTGGTCGAGACATCTTACTTCGGCCCCCGATCTATAAACCCCTGAACCTCTCTCGTGACAAAAACGCGTGAATTCACCGGATGTTCGAGTACGCAGGGAACTCTGAATTTCTCGCAACATCTGATGATGGACAGCGCGGCACGCATGGTCTTATTGCCAGACGCCAGGCGATCCAGCTGCGTTGTACTCAAGAGATGTTGCGGGAGTCCCCAGGGCTGCGATGCCGAGCGGATGGCCCCCACACGGTCGGCAGCGGTGGTCCAGGGCCCACAGGGCGGTGCCAGCATCACGGCTAAGACGCGGCCAGCAGCGATGTCGGAGCACAGGCCTCGCAAGACCTTTCGTCGGGTCAGATCGCCGCCTGGCCCGCGCAGCGTGTCCCAGAATCTGGCTGGCACGCCCATCGCCATTGCAGCGCGCCCCACGCCTCCTTTGCCACTGAAGCAGTCGGCCAGGTACTGGCCCGTCAGGCGTGGTCGAGCTCCCGCAAGTCGACCGGCGAGGCGCGACCCAAAATGATGTCCGCGAGCTGAGCCTCGCAGACCAGGAACACGTTTTGCTGCGCGCTGCTCAATGTCGCCCACGTGGCTGCCAGGCGTGCATGCTTCTCGTAGCGGACGACGCTGCGGTTGGTCTTCCACTGCCCGCGCTTCTGCACGTCGGCCAGCCGCCTCCACCTCCTCGCCATGTCTATCGAGGCCCCCGAGTGGCGCATCTGATACGGCACCACCTTGGCCTTTACCCGCAGGTCCTGAAGGCATGGGCCTAACATCTTGCAGTACTCTGGGTACGTGAAGTTCCACAGGCACTCGGGGCGGCCCTCCTTCTTCATCTGACGCAGCACAGGGTCCAAGAAGCGAATCCAGGGCGAGTCTAACTCTAGCGACACGTCCCCCAGGCCCGTCTTGTCCCTCAGGTCCTCCTCCTCTGGAAAGAGCCTCAAGGTCCAGAACTCGCACACCCCCGGCGCTGGCGGCACCAGGCAGGCCGGCTTCAGAAGCAAAAGGCTGCTGGGGCGGGCGTACACGCTGACTGCTATCAACGTGAACACCGCCATCTGAAGGCTGCCACGGGCCTTCATGCGCCACGCCATTGCGCACCACAACGCCAGCGCCCACGGCTTCCTCGTCCGCGGCGGCTCCAGGCGCCGCCAGGCCCGGAGGCATCTCCAGCCCCGGGGGAGGCGCCGGGCACCGTAGCGCGAGAAGTCGGGGTTGAAGTGCAGGACCCCCGCCATCAACTTCTCGGCCCAGGATTGGTGAGTCCCAGCCTGGTACAAGCCGTTCAGGTAGCTCACCAACGCCGAGTCTACCACGGAATCGCCCCTGCTCTTCATGACTTCGTCGATGTCGACAGAGGGCCAGCTCCGACGGGCAAAATCCCGCCATCCGTCCAAGGCCCTCTGGTACTCGCGCTGCGTCGGGGTCCTCACAGCCTCCCGCTCCAGGAGAGAGAAGCCCTCCTCGCCGGTGGGCATCCCGTAGTGGCGGGCACGGCGCTTCTCCGACTGCGCGAGCCTGCGCAGCCGCGCGGCGCCGGTCACGACCTCGGGCTCGGAGCTCCCGCTGTCGGAGGAGCCGACGCTCTCTCGCGCTCCCCGAGCGGGCTCCGTTGGCACAGGCTCCTTCGTCAGGTCCTCCACCACTTGCCCAAGGCTCCGCGGCAGGGGGCGGCTCAGCACAGCCGTCTTCAGGAGCCCCGACTCGCCCAGCTGACGCTCCCGCCGAGCTGCCGGCTGCGGCAGCGGCGCTATCGGCGGCGCAGGGACCAGCTGCCGCGTGCGCCTCACCCCCTGGCCGCGGGCTGACAACTGCAGGCCGGGCTCCGTGCGAGACGGCACCGGCAGCCGCGTGCGCCGGCGGCCCGCCCCAAGCCTCGCGCCCTGCCTGGCCTGCTGGGGGCTCCGAGAGCGCTCCCGCCCGCCTGGCGCTCGAGGGCGCCCAGGCAGCATCGCGGGCCGCGACGCCATCGGCCGCCCGCTCGGGCCCGGCCCAGGCGGGGACCCGCCCTGGGCCCGCCCGGGCGCCCTCGAGCTCCAACAGCTCAGCCAGAAGGGTGGACTTTGCGCCGCCAGGATCGAATAGCCGCGAGGGAAGATCGGCACAGTTGCGCTCACTAGGTATCCAACGAATCGAACAACGAATGTTTCGGCTCAAACAGACAGCGTGAAATCGACGAATCTGGACCAACAAGTTGAAACACGAGCTCCTTCCCCGATTGAAGCTTAGCACGACCGACATATTGTCACAGAGCAGTAATTGACGTATATGGGACCCGAAAACCGTGGTGGCGATACGATGGATGCTGCTGACCAGGGCTCGGGCCTCCAAGGTCAAGACGCCCTCAGGGTGCTGCCAGGCTCTCGCGAAACAGGGCTCCCACAGGCCTGCGCGGAGCCCCTGGGCGGGCACCTCCGGGAAGTCCCTCACGACGTCCCACTGGCCCAGCTCCTCCTCGTCCTCGGGGAGGCCCTTGAGTTCCCATTTTCCACTCTCACTCATGCTGAAGCCAGCTGCACAGAGCGCAGCCTCTCGAGCACTGTGCGCGCAGCGCCGGCGAAAGCGGGCTCGCTCAGGCACGCGCCCGACTGACTCCACCAGCTCCTGCGGCCAGAAGGCCCTTGCCAGCCCGTAGCCGTGAAGACTGGCATCAGATTGCTGCACCATCGGATTCCAAGGCAGCCACCAGTCTGATTCCAAAAAGTACATCAGGGAGCTGAAGGCGGCCAGCTCTCGCCGCGCCTCGGCCCATAGCACGGCTGCCTCCTCGTAGTGGGCTCGCACAAAGCCGTGCACTGAATTGAAAGCTGACAAGGTGCCGCGCGAGCAGAGGCCACAAAAGGTTAGATGGCCCAACACCGCCTCCACGGCCCACCCCTTGACACGGCGGCGGGCTAGGAGGCCTCGCACGGCCTGGCGGCAACGCCAGAACCGATCACTGGTCACACGAGTGCGCAACTGGCTGCCGTCGATCTCCGTGCCAAGCGCCACTGCCATGCCCGGCACCAGCTCGCCCTTGTGCAACAGTAGGTTCAGCTCGGTGAACTCGCCCGTCAGCTGGTTCATCACGCCGCTCACGAGCTCAGAAAACAGCGAGAAGACCCCCAAGTTGTCGACGTACACGTAGTGCCTGACCTCCTGGGGCGCCCCGCCGGGCGCGAACACGAGCGGTGGCCCATGGTCAGACAAACTGGGCCCCCGGAGGAGCGCGCTGCTGCGGCGGCTCACCTCCTCGTTGGCCCGCTGAGCGAAATAGAGAGACCAGCTGAAGCCCATGCGCAGGACCTGCCATCAAGGGTAGATGGCCGTCGAGGTCCGTACCTTGGCCCCCTCGACCTCGGTCGCGCCGAAGGCCCCAGCCTTGACCGGCGGCAGGCAAAAGTACTGCGAAAGGGCTGAATCGATACGCATTCGATGAAAGCAGTCCTTCACGTCCGCCATGCCGATGTACACCTGCTGGGCCTGCAACGCGGCGCGGAGGTCCTCGTAGCTTGAGAGGCCCGCGTCTGGCATGTGCACCTCGATCCTGGCGAGGCCCTCGCTGCTCAATAGCTCCACCCCAGGCGGATCTCTGAAGTGGGCGTTCGCACGGCGGGCGTCGACTATGAGGCGAAGTCGGCGCCGCCCATCCTTCCGCACAAAAAACATCCCAATCCTCTCTTTCGGTGTCAGAGTCCACCCCAGGATGCCAGCTGCCAGCAGCCGACGCACCAGGCCGCGGTACTCCTTGTGGTTGAAATTGAGGACCGAGTCGAAGTACGGCTCGACGTCGGTCGGCAAAGGTGACTCTCGTAACATGCGCTCTTGGCGCTCCTGCAGGAAGGTAAGGGCCTCGCCAGGCAAGAGGTCCTCAAGACGCGGGCAGTCGCTCACGTCCGTCGGCATGCTGACGAGCCCTGCACTGTAGGAGGCGACCGTCGTCGGGCCGCCGCGCCCGTCATATGGCGAGCGGCCCCGCAGCAGCTCCCGGAGGGCCGCCTGCGGCCCCTGCAACTTGGCGTCCGGCTGCCGGCCCCGCACGAGGCCCTCGAAGCGCGCAAGCACATCCCGCTGCATGTCATTGGCTGGGCCAGGATGCGAGTCGTACCCCGACATCCAGTTGATGGCATCGACGATACCGTTGACCTCCGACGCAATCCGATCCTCACGACCGAACTGCCTCGCCCTGCAAGACCTGCCGCGAATTCGGCGGCCTGCGTCGCCCAGCAGCGGGGGCGGCAGGAAGCTGCGGGCTCCACGCGAGGGCGGCAGTCGGCCACCGTCGTGCCCCGGCAAAAAGGGCCCGGGGGAGGGGCTGGAGGCCCCGGGCCCGGGGGCCGTCATGGCCCCGTGGAGGCGACGCCCCTGGCACGGCCGCGCCCGCGGCCGCCTCGGCCGCCACCACGCCCCGCACCTGCTGCGTCACCTCCGGCTCCTTCTGCTCCGTCGACTATCTCTGAAGGCGCCCCGCGTAGCGTGCGCGCCCGTCCTTGCGCCTGCTCTGTCTCGTGCTGCTCCTTCGCCCGCCGGTGGACGTAGCCCCTGAGCTCTGGCCCCGAGACGTCCTCCACCGAGCTCACGCCCTCGAAGAAGCGCGCGTTCGTCCAGCTCGGCTTGGTCGGGTCCGAGTAGGCATCCACCACCGCGGCGACACGGCGAGTCAGCACCTCCACCATCATGGGGCCGCCCATGTTCAGCTGGTCATATACCCCGCCCTGGTACAAAGCCTCCACGATCGTCCTCAGCTCGTGCTCCACGCGGTCATTCTGCCCGAGGCCCTTCATGCGGATGAAGAGGTCGAGCCAGAGGCGCGGGACGCCGCCGTGCCTCTCCATATGCTTCAACATGTGGAGAGCCCCAGGCGGTCCGTCCACCTTCGCGTCCGGGTAGTGCTCCTGCCTCGACTCGCCTACCAGGTCCCGCCATCGCTTGAACCGTTCGCCCTGCTCGTCGTAGTCGACCCAGAGCGTGCGGGCGTCGGCGTCTCGCTCCTCGCCCAGCGGCTCCGCCAGGGGAGGCAGCGCCAGCTCGGGCGTAGCCGTGCCGCCGACAGGCTCGGCGGGCTCACCATCCTCGAGTGGCGCCGCGGCCGCAGCACGTCGGCGATCGGGGCCCGTGGCACGCGCATCGCCCAGGTCTTGCCAGACCGCGGCCTCCTCGGCCACGCGCCCAGGGGCCGACCCAGCGCCCAGCCGAGCGAGACGCACCATGCCGCCGTCGGCGGCCCTCAGCACGCCGAAAGGCTCAGGCCCGTCCTCGAAGCTCAGGCCTTCGGCGCTCGACACGTCGACCTCCGCCCCGATCGCGACGCCGGGCCCGCCGCTGAGGGCGATCCAGGCCTGACCCGCACCAGGAGCCTCCAGCAGCCTCCCGCCCAGGCGAGCCACGGCCATGCCCAGGCGCAGCAGGCTGGCCCGCTCCGCGGCCGACAGCTTGCCGGCAGCCTCCTGCCACGAGACCCGTTGGCCGCTCACAGCCACTGCCTCCCTCGGCTCAGGCAAGGCAGCGTCTATCTCCAGCGCCATCTGCCGGCCCCGTGTCAGCGCGTCGGCCAGCTCGTCGGGCCCCAGCGCCTCCCGGAAGCGATACAGCCTCCGCGTCTTCCGCGTCCGCAGCGCCAGCGGGAAGGCTCGAGAGGGCCCCGTCTCGGGGTTCTCACAGCTCATGTCCTCCGCGTAGATGTCCCCATCTGGGGTCAGGATGATCCACTCGCCCTCCGCCACGTAGTGTAGCAGCACCCGCTCGTGGTCCACGTCGTCGTCGGCGAACCGGCAGACCACGCGCTCCCCTGGGAACGCTCTAGTCCACCACTCCCGCCCCGCGTCTCCGCGGAGCCACCCCACGAGCGTCGACATGCCTGCGGGCGATCACCTTCCCCACCAGCCAGTGCACCAGCCCTCCGAGCAGCGCTCCAGCGAGCTTCTCGACCGCCTTCTCGCCCGTCGACACCGTCGGGCACGCCCTCACCTCGCAGGCCGGGCAGGCCGCACACGGCGGCGGCTCGCAAGCCGGGCAAGCCGCGCAGGGAGGCGGCTCGCAAGCCGGGCAAGCCTCGGCCTCAGGGCAAGCCGCCGCCTCTGGGCACGCGGGGCAGGCGGGGCACGAGAGGTCAGGGCAAGTCGTCTGCCCTGGACCCCACCCTGGCCCCAGGTAGGCCGCGGCCTCCAGCGCCAGCACCACCCAGGCCGGCAACGCGGCCGCCCCGCCAGGGATGGCGACCCCGTCCATCGACTCTGGACCAGAGAAGCTATGTGAAGCAAGAGAGCGGAGCCAAAGGGGCGACATAATGAAAACCCCTCTTGACTTCCTTCACGTGCAAGCACAAACCATGGGGTTCTCGTGATCTTTTGAGGCTACCGTGGGGGCTGTTGGGGGCCGTCTGGGGCTTCTCCGGCTGTCCGGGCGTGTCTTAGGCTTCTGCGGGGGCTCTGTCAGGCCGCCTTGGCGCCATCTTGGGATGTCTTTTGCCGTCCAGGGGCCTCCTGGGTCGATTTTGGGAGCCTCTTGGGGCCCTCTTTGTATCTTCTGGGGGGCCTTGTGGGAGTCTGTTGGGTCGTTTTGAAGCCCTCCAGCAGCGAGTCCAAGATTATACTTGTTCGGAGCCCCCTCCGAAGCCAAAATCTAAAGAATCCCATCAGCCCTTTGGGCGTGAGTGGTTTAGAGAGCCCGCTCTGTTCTCAACCCCCCTTCTTCCCCTTCGGGGAGGGGTTTACCCCTCCCCCTACCCCCTCCCCCTGGGCATGGAGAGGGCGCCCCGCGGGTGGTTGGAGGGGTCTTTTTCAACTCCTGGGAGGGCTACAATTCGACACCCCTCACGAGGATTCTGGCCCCGACGGGGGGAGGCAGAAAAAGGCTCGCCTCATCTGTGATCGATCGCCCCACAGATGGCCCCAAGATTCCTCCCAGACCCCTCCCAGAGAGCCCCAAGAGGCCCCAAGAGGCCTCCAAGAGGCCCCCAAGATGCCCCCAAGAGGCCCCCAAGAGGCCCCAAGAGGCTCCCCCGAGGCACCCAAGACGCTCCTGGAAGCCCCTGGAGCCGCCAAGAGGCCCCCAAGACGCCCCAAACGGCCTCCAAGAGGCTCCCAAGAGGCCCGAAGAGGCTCCCCCAAGGCACCCAAGACGCTCCTAGAAGCCCCTGGGGCCGCCAAGAGGCCCCGAAGACGCCCCAAAAGGCCTCCAAGAGGCTCCCAAAACGACTCACACCACGACGAGGGCCCCGAACGACTCACACCACGAGGAGCCCGAACGAGTCACACCAGGAGGAGGGGCCCGAACGACTCACACGACGACGAGGGGCCCGAACAACTCACACCACGAGAAGCCCGAACGACTCACACCAGGACGAAGAGCCCGAACGACTCACATCACGAAGAGCCCGAACGATTCACACCAGGAAGAAGGGCCCGAACGACTCCGCCTCGTCCTCTCCCGCTCCCACCACAAGGAGGATGTACAAGGAGGCGGGAGGAAGGAGGAACAGGGGAGATATGCGGGGGCAGGCGGAAACACGCCTGAAAAACACGACTGTCAGCATGCTTCGCAAGAGTTGCTGTTTTGAGATGGGCTGGTGGGGATACGCGAAGCGTAAAGAATTTCTCTAGCGAAACTGCCAGTTTCTAGAAACCTGTCCTGACATGAACGGGGAGCGCGTGCAATCGAAGAGCGTAGAAACAACGTGCACCACCACTAATATCAACTGTAGCAAAGGCGCTCGTCCACAACGTCCACGGAGGGTATCAGCTGGAGTTCACTACCCGCGTGAGTTCATACGTGGCGCTGGCATGGCGCAGGCAAAAAACAACCCCTGAACTCGGTCCTGACCACCTGGAGCAACTCGTGCTCATCCGGGGTAAGGCCTACAAAATAGCGTGACTCCAGCACGTGTTGTAGTCACGCAGATCCCTTGCCCTCGTCCTGATCGGCATCGGCATCCTCGTGAGCATCACCATAACCACCACCATTATCATCCATCACCACCACCACGGTCATCATTATTAGCAGCATCATCAGCAGCAGCAACAGCATTGTCATCATCAGAAATGCTCATCCTCACCAGCATCGACATCACCACCATCATCACCAACATCTCCATAATAACTTGGTATACTGTAGAACCAGTCCGACTGCATGGTTGAGGATGTCTCGGGCGAAGCGCCTGCTGAGCAGAAGTGCCCGATCAACAACTGGTTGTTCGCACACGTTGCTTCTCGGGTCGTCGAGGCCCCCTCCCCCCTCCGCTGACAGCACAGGCGAAACACGACCTGCGCAAACTCTGGAAGCAACCATATTCAAGGGAGCCCGCTAACCCGTCGGCAGAGACGCAAACGCCTGCTGCACTTAGCGTCCCTTGAAGGAAGCGGACAGTGTCGAACGAAACGGGCCCGGCTACGGTTCGTCCTCCCCCTTAGCAACGTCAGTGCTACCACCATCATCGCCAGCGTCACGATTGCCCTCGTTATCATGAGAACCACCTCCCTCGCCATCACCATCACTATCACCATCATCATCAACATCAACAACACATCCATCAACATCACCAACAACATCATCGTCGTCGCCATCATGGGGCACACCACCAGCAGCAGAACCGGCATCAGCAACAACGTCACTATCTCCATCATTATCTGATATGTTCGGCGACCATCACGACTTCATATGTGTGAGAATGCCTCGAGCGACCCGCATACGTTAAAACACAAATACGTGACACCAGGTGTACGCTCATCACGGTGACTGTCCGAGTGAACTTGCTTGAGGTTGTCTCGGCATGCTCACGATTGAACAGAATTGTGTTGCCGATTGGACAAACAACGGGTGGTCAATGGTTTCGCTTCTGGGGCCATCTTGGGATCCTCCGAAAGCGCCCCCAACCGATGTCGTAACACAACTCTCTCAACATCTCATGTTTGCTGAGGATGTCTCAGGCGAGAGCTCCATTTCTAAGTGTATGAAGGGTTCGCGGGCGGTTCCAGCCTTTTGATGTGGTGGGGATTTCTCGTGCGAGAGATTCATATTCAATATAGGACGTCTTAACATAGATCCGCCAACATCTACATGTCGCGAGGGAAACGTGTGAAACCGAACCGCGTGGAAAGAACGTGCACCAACACTGAGATCACCTGTAGCATAGACGCTCTTCCACAACGTCCACGAAGGGGTACCAGGTGGAGGTCACTACCCGCGTAAGTACATACGTGGCGCTGACATGGCGCAGGCAACAGCAAGCTCCTGGTCTTGGTCCTGACCACCTGAGGCACCTTGTTCCCATCCCGGGGTGATGCCCACAAGTTTGCGTGACTTCAGGACGTATTGTAGTCATGCAAATGTCTCGTCACCAACAAGGTCGGCATCCGCATCACAGACAGCATCATCATCAGCACGATCATCACTAGCATCTGCACCACAAACGCGGCCATCATCATCACCAGCAACAAGTTCATCATAGCTTGATCTGTTCTAATACCTGTCCGACTGTATATTTGACGATGTCTCGGTCGACACGCCTGTTGCAGAACAATAATGCTGGAAAACAAATGGTTGTTGAACAACTATGCTTGCTGGGTCGCATTCGCACCCCCCTCCGCCGACAACAACGGCAATCCACGACCCGCGCATATTCCAGAGACAACCAAATCAAAGGGAACGCACTAACCCATCGGAAGAACCGCAAACGACGGCTGTACTCAGCGTCCCTGAAGTGCAGCAGATGATCTCGCACGATGCAGGCCCTATTACTGTTCGTCCTCCCCGTCGTCATCGTCATCATCAGCATCACCACCAGCAGCGCCAGCGTCACGACTGCCATCGTTATCACCATCATAAAACTCGTCACCATCATCATCATCATCATCATCATCATCCTCATCATCACCATCATCATCAGCACCAGCATCAGCATCAGCATCAGCATCACCATCATCAGCATCATCAACATCAATATGAGACTCATTAACACTATCGACACCATCAACGTCAACATGAACGTCAGCATCTCCGCCGTAATTTGATATTGTCAGCGACCTTCGGGACTCCATATGTGTCAGAATGGATCGAGCGGGATGCTTTCTTCGTAAGTATAAGTAGGCGAAGCAACTTCTAGCTTCATCATGCTTCCTGTCCGAACGTATTGGTTCGAGGATGTCTCGAGCGAGCCACTTACGCATACAAGTCTGAAGAACCATAACAGGCTGTTCAGTTAGCTCGCTTCCTGGACCATCTTGAGGGTCCTCCAGCAGAGCCCACACATGATGTCGTAAACACTCTTCCAACATCACATGTGTTTTAGGGATGGCGCAGGCGAGAGCTCCATCTCTGACAATACTAATATTTCGCGAATCTCGATGTGCTGAGAATGTCTCGAGCGAGAGCTTCGTCTTGAAGCAGGTGGCGTCTGAAAATAGATCCTCCAACATCTCCATTGCGCGATGACGTCTCAGGCGAAATGGCCTTTCTTGGGAACCTCTCTTGACTCTGACGGGAAGCGCAGGGAAGCGAAGTGATGTGCAAGCGCGAGCAGCATAATCACGATTAAATCTAATGTATGCGAGCTCCCTGAACGTCCACAGGGGATACCTGGTTACCTGTGGACACGCGCTTCCCGAATATTCACAAGCGTGTATCCGATTATCCTCTACTGTCTTCCGAATGCCTCCAATTTTCTCCGATTCCCCCTCACTTCAATCATCATCTTTGTCGTCATCATCGTCAACATCGCTACCACAACCCCTGCTATCATCAGCATCATCATCATCATTATCATCACCATCCTCATCGTTCTCATAATGCGCGTGTTCGTGATTCCATCGCGTTTTCGAAGTCTCGTCCGAAGGCATGTGTTAAGGATGTCCCGAGCGAAACGCTTACGTTTGAACTACAGCGTTGAACAAAAACAATGCTTTTCCATGATTTCGCCTAATCGGCCGTCCTGGGGGTCTTCTGACAGAAAAACCTAGAAGACATCGACACACACAGTTCTCATTTGATCTCATTGTTCCCAGGATGTCTCCGGCGAAAGCCTCATTTTCTAAGATCGTACGATTTCGCCAGTGATTTTAACATCTCCACGTTGTGGGGATGTCTCAGGCGAGCCGATCGCTTCTTTTCAAAACGAGGTCGTAAGCGATAGCCTCCGGCATCTCATTGGCTCGAAGATCTCTCAGGCCAAACGCTCACGTTCAACAAGAGGCGTCGTCAACGAGGACATCCGACATCGCAATTGGGTGAGGATGTCTCGGGCGAAACACCTACTTTCAGAATCCGATCGCAACGGGACGGGGAGCAACCCCGAGCCGTTCCCCTCCTGGACATCCCCAGTTGGTACAAGTATTTCCCCTCGGTTATCCAACTCGCGACTCTTCGAGTCCGAGCGCGCTTCCCGTCATCCGCCGCGCGCGAATCAAGGAGCAACCTGGAGCCCTTCTTCCAAAGAGCCCCCCATTTGATAAATATGTCCCTCTGGGCTCCAAAGAAACGTCCATCGCGCCACTCTTCGAGTCCGAGCGCGCTTCCCGTCATCCGCCGGCGCGGTGCCAGGTGCGCCCCATACCCCTTTGCGCAGTTAGAGTACATGCCGATTTCCCCCCAAAAAAAACAACGGTTTACGCAGGAGGCGCTTCCCATCGTCCGCGCCAGCATGCCCCCCTGGCACGCTGGGGCGTGCCAGAATGCCAAGTGCTGTATGGTAGGGTGCCGGCACTTGTCTAGCTTACCCCCTCCCCTCGCCTAGGCAAATGCACCACCCCCTCCTGCCGAAGCTGCCATCCCCAGGCAAAATAAAACAGACTTGCGCTCCCGAGACCGAGATGTCTCCAAGACTGCCCAATGTGGCTCACCAGGGCTGAACCTAAACGGTGTTTTTCGTTTTCGTTTTGTATTCGTTTTCCCTCGCTTTTGTCTCGAAACCACCTTTACCGCAAAACGAAGTCGAAACGAAAACGTCCCACAAACACCGTTTAGGTCCAGCCCTGTTACTCACAGACGGGCCACTGTGGCCTCAAGACGGCCAACGGCGACTGCGAGGCGTCCCAAGAAAGCCTCCAGAGCTTTTCCAAGCTTTTCCAAGAGAGCCTCGAAAGGCAAAGAGCAACGATTTCCTGGAGACTCGTTCAATGTTTCTTGGGTTTTTGCCTTTTCGAGCTTCCGACGTCCCAAGACGACCCAAGAGGCCCCCAAGACTGCCCCAAGACGTCTCAAGAGGCCCCCAAGAGGGTCCCAAGACGGCCCAAGAGGGCTACAAGACGGCCCAAGAGGAGTCCAAGACGGCCCAAGATGCGTCCAAGCCGGCCCAAGAAGGACCAGAGGTCCCCGAGAGGCCCCAAACACGGCCCAAAAAAACTCTTAAACAACCAAACAATCACCCAAAACAATCCAAAAGGGCCCCAAGACGGGCCCAAGAAGGGCCCAAGAGGAGGAACACGAACCGACAATTCGAGCCGTCCGCACAAAGCGGCCCAAAGAGGCTCAAAAGACGCCCCCAAAGGGATTCCCCAAATGGCCTCCGAGAGGCCCCAAAGAGGCCCCAAGGCTGCCCTGATGAGATCCCTAAGAGCTCGTCAAGGAGTAAAGACGGAAGGTGTCGCATGTGGCAGCGTGATGCCTTCTCCTCCACCTGATCATCAGGATCATCATAATCATCAGCATCATAATCATCAGCATAATCCTCATCATCAGCATCAGCAACATCATCATTATCGTCATCGTCGACAGCATCATCATCAGCAGCATCAGCATCATCTACATCATCGTTACCAACATAATCAACATCACCACAATCACATCATCATGATCCCATTCAGCATGATTACCCTCAACATCAACAACACCATCATCATCAGCATCATCACTATCATCATCCTCAGTAACATCATCTTCCACATCCTATTCGTCCTTCTCCTCCATCTCACCATCGGCATCAGCATCATGATCATCACCATCATCATGATTAGCACCATCATCATCATCAGCAGCATTATCATCGTCAGTATCGACAGCATCATCATCATCAGCATCATCAGCATCATCAGCAGCATCATCATCACCAACAGCATCTCGGCATGCTCAGCCCCAGCATGTTCATAATCATCATCAGCATCACCATCATCATCATCATAATCAGTATCATCATTCGTAGCATCATCATGAGATATATATATATATATATATATAGATGTATCGTCATCGGCATCGGCATCGCCATCGTCATCATCGTCGTTGTCGTAGTCGACGTCGTCGTCGACCTAGGTGTCGACAGTACCATCATCATCATCATCATCATCATCATCATCATCGTCATCACCAGCATGAGCATCATCAGCAGCAACATCATCATCATTGTCGACAGCAGCATCATCAGCATCAGCATCAGCATCATCATCATCATCATCATCATCATCGTCAGCAGCATCATCAGCACCATCACCGTCAGCATCATCGTCATCATGCTCAGCCTGGGCATTACCACAATCATCACTCACAACACCATCATAATCAGTATCATCATTAGTAGCATCATCATGATATAGATCGTCATCGGCATCGGCATCGCCATCGTCACCATCGTCGTCGTCGTTGTCGTAGTCGACGTCGTCGTCGACGTAGGTGTCGACAGTACCGTCGTCATCGTCATTATCATCATCGTCATCACCAGCATAAGCATCATCAGCACACTCATGATAATCTTCATAATTGGCATCATCATAATGTTCATCACCATCGTCGCCATCAGCATCGTAATCATCATCGCCAACAACATTAGTATGATTATGTTCATGAACAGAATCATCATCTTCATCCTCATCCTCATCGTCAACATCAGCATCACCATGGTCTGGTCACTACGACGCCCTTGACCATGACCTTCAACAATCATTACCAACATCACTATCAACATTCCCCCCATCACCGGCCTGGTCTCGTCCTCATCATCTGTCTGTCTGTCTTCCCGGCTCTCTGAGCCGCGGCGCTTTGACCTTCTTAGCTCAGGGACGCGTCGGCCACCGCCGCCCTCTCCCTTGTCGGTGGCCCTGTCGAGGTTGGGGGAGAGGGTGCCGAAATGCGCCCAGAGTCCAGGAAGGCATGAGTGTGCAAACCGACGTGTCTGGCTGATGCTTTGGGGGGGCCTGTGCTCAGGCGAGGCCGCAGCACCGCTCAACGATGTGCTGTTTTACCGAACCTGCGGGGTGGGCCCTTTCCCACATCCGGGCTTCGGTGCGGATAGTCTGCGCGCCTCGTCTCCGTCGTCGTCGTCGTCGTTGTCGTCGGCGTCGTCGTGGTCGTGGTGCGTGTTGCTCTGCTCGGGACTTGTTTCCCTTATGCAGCGACCACCACCCACCATCACCATCATGATCAGCACCATCATCATCATCATCATCAGCATCATCATCGTCAGTATCGACAGCATCATCATCATCGTCATTATCGACAGCATCATCATCATCATCATCATCATCATCACATCATCAGCGTCATCAGCAGCATCATCAGCATCACCATCAGCATCATCGGCATGCTCATCCTCAGCATGATCATAATCATCATCAACAACACCATCATCATCATGATCAGTATCATCATTAGTAGCATCATCATGATATAGATCGTCATCGGCATCGGCATCGCCATCGTCATGATCGTCGTCGTTGCCGTAGTCGACGAAGTCGTCGACCTAGGTGTCGACAGTATGATCCTCATCATCATCATCATCCTCATCATCATCTTCATCATCGTCATCACCAGCATAAGCATCATCAGCAGCAGCAGCATCATCAGTGTCGACAGCAGCATCATCAGCATCGTATTCATCATCATCGTCAGCATCATCATCAGCATCATCATCGTCAGCATCATCATCATGATCAGCCTGGGCATGACCACAATCATCACCAACAACACCATCATAATTTGTACCATCATTAATAGCAGCATCATCATGATACAGATCGTCATCGGCATCGCCATCGCCATCGTCACCATCGTCGTCGTCGTTGTCGTCGTCGACGTCGTCGTCGACGTAGGTGTCGACAGTACCATCGTCATCGTCATTATCATCATCGTCATCACCAGCATGAGCATCATCAGCGCAATCATGATCGACATTGGCATCATCAGAATCTTCATCACCATCGTCGCCATCAGTATCGTATTCATCATCGCCAACAACATTAGCATCATCATGCTGATCAACATCATCACCATCTTCATCCTCATCCTCATCGTCAACATCAGCATCACCATGGTCACTACGACGCCCTCGATCATGACCTTCAACAATCATTATCAACATCGCTATCAACATTCCCCCTATCACCGGCCTGGTCTCGTCCTCATCATCTGTCTGTCTGTCTTCCCGGCTCTCTGAGCCGCGGCGCTTTGACCTTCTTAGCTCAGGGACGCGTCGGCCACCGCCGCCCTCTCCCTTGTCGGTGGCCCTGTCGAGGTTGGGGGAGAGGGTGCCGAAATGCGCCCAGGGTCCAGCAAGGCATGAGTGTGCAAACCGACGTGTCTGGCTGATGCTTTGGGGGGGCCTGTGCTCAGGCAAGGCTGCAGCACCGCTCAACGATGTGCTTTTTTATCGAACCTGCAGGGTGGGCCCTTTTCCACATCCGTGCTTCGGTGCGGATCGTCTGCGCGCCTCGTCTCCGTCGTCGTCGTTGTCGCCGGCGTCGTCGTGGTCGTGGTGCGTGTTGCTCTGCTCGGGACTTGTTTCCCTTATGCAGTGACCACCAGCCACCATCACCATCACGATCATCTTCACGATCGCAATCGTCACAATCATCATCTTCGTCATCGTCGCAGTCGTCGTCGTCGTCGTCGCCGCCACAGTCCCAGTCGTCGTCGTCGCCATTGCCACCGCAGCCGCAACCGTCGTTGTCGTCGTCATCATCATCAGCATCACCATCCTAATCCTCCTCCTCCTCCTCCTCATCATCATCATGATCATGACCATGTTCGTGGTCATGAGCATCAACATCAACACCATCATTCCCATCATCATCATACCATTACCGTCCTCGTCCTCATCTTCATCATCACCCCACCATCACAAACATCGTCGTCAGAATCATCATCCTCATCATCCTCATTATCCTTATCATCCTCATCCTCATCATCACCATCATCATCATCATCGTCATCGTCATCGTCGTCGTCATCATCATCATCGTTCCCATGCCCCTGACGGGATCACACAATTCAAACACGAACCGAAATCTCCAGACAGTCGAGGTGTCACACGTGACGGCGTCAGACACCTGACTCCCAGAACCTACAGGACACCCCAAGAGGAACGCGTCACGTGCCAGGTCTCTCCGAAGACCAGAGATACGCAATGTCACACGTTAGAACTTCCATGCCCCCTCGGCCACAGCCCGCTGAGACAGCTGGGCTGGCACGGTGGCGGGACTTGCCGCAAGTGGATCCGCCGCCCCTGTTGATTTGTCAAAGGGGTGCCTGGCGCGTCAGACCCTCTCGGTTTTGGTGTTGGTTCTTTTTCCCAAAGAACTCCCTCTGAGGCTCCGGCGCGTTCCGCCGGCCACCCGGAAACTGCACAAGTCAATGCCTGTTCCGCAAGACAGCCCAGATGGCCTCCAAGACGGCTAAAATGGTCCCAAAATGTATCCAAGACGGCCCAAGATGGCCCCAAGATGGTCTAAGACGGCCCAAAAGGCCCGCAAGAGGCCTCCAAGACGGCCCCAGAGGCTTCCAAGAGGTCCTCCAGGAAGGCCCGAAGAGGCCAAAATCGTTGATCTTCGTTGGGTTTTTGAAGGATTTTGGAATTTGCGCCTTTTCGGCGTTCCGACGGCCCAAGAGGTCCCCAAGATCGCCCAAGAGGCCTCCAAGATGGCCCCATGACGGCCCAAGAGGCTCCCACGACGCGAAGACGGCCCAAGAGGCCTCCAAGACGCCCACGATGGCCTCCAAGACGCCCAAGATGGCCTCCAAGACGGCCCCGAAGCGCCCAAAGAGGGCCCCAAGTCGGCCCAGAAAGGCCCCCAAGACGGCTCCCGACGGCGTCAGACGTGCCAGGAACCCACCAAGATGGCCGAAGTTGGCTCGAAGCTGGCCCAAGACGGCCCAAGAGGCCCCCAAGAGGGCCTCCAGGAAGGCCCGAAGAGGCCAACAACCTTGATTTCCCTAAGGTTTTTGACGGATTTGGGCAGTTGCTTCGTTTAGGCCTTCCGACGGCCCGAGACGGCCCAAGAGCCCCCAAAGATCGCCGAAAGATCGCCCAAGAAGCCTCCAAGATGGCCCCAGAACGGCCCAAGAGGGCCCCAAAACGGCCCCAAGAGGCCCCCAAGACGGCACAGGAGGCCTTTAAGACGCCCAAGATGGCCTCCAAGACAGCCCTGGAGCATTCCAAGAGGGCCCCAAGTCGGCCCAGAAAGGCCCCCAAGACGGCTTCCGACGGCGTCAGACGGACCAGGAGCCCACCAAGACGGCCCAACATGACCCTAAGATGGCCCAAAACGGCCCAAGAGGCCTCCTCCAGGAAGGGCCGACAAGGCCAAAATCATTGATTTCCCGTAGGTTTTTGAAGGGGTGTGGCATTTGTTTGTTTTTGGCCTTCCGACGGCCCGAGACGGCCCAAGTGCCCCCAAAGATCGCCCAAGAGGCCCAAGACACGGCCCCAAGAGGCCCCCAAGACGGCCCCAGAGGTCTCCAAGAAGCTCAACCCAAGAGCCCTCCAAGACGTCTTCCAAGAAGGACCGAAAGGGTAAAATGGCCTCCAGGCGGCCAAGATGACCTTCAAGATGCCCACGTGTTCCCCGAAGGCTTTCCAAACCGATTCGGGGAACACATGGTCCGATAGCTTGGCAGGTCTGGCCTCAACGTTCGGCCACATAGGCGCTTCCAAAAAGGCAGGGGGCGGCGGAGATTCGCCGTAGGCGTCTTCGACATGGGTGCCGAGCGCACCGGTCGTGATTTCTCACGATATCGGGATCTCAGGACTCTCAATGGAGCAAGAGGGCCCCGGATGAAAAAGATGCCCTCCAGGTTGTTTGGCCGTTTTCGGGCCCCCTGCCCCCTTCGCCCCAACGAGCCCTAGAACTGGTCCTGGGAAAGCCACAGGATCTGGGATTCCCTCCCTCGATCTCCCTTTCCTTCATGGCGCAATTTTCTCCCTTTGCAACGCCCACCCTCCCCCCGGGAGTTGAGAATGAAAGGCTTCGCGACAGGAGGGGTCAGGGAGAGCGCCCAGCGATGATGCGAAGAAGGAGGAGACATGAAGAACACAACAAAAGCAGTGGCTAACAGTATGTTACATCGTGCGACAGTGCCCTAAAAACGTGTGGTTCCCTACCTACGCTGCCACCCCTCCTCCCCGTCCCCCTGGGCGCACCACTACCCACTCCCACCCGTTGATGCCATCTGGCCATCCCCGTGCTGTCCAGCAAAGAAAGACGGTATGGTAAGGAACTCTATTGGCTACCTGGCCTCGATCACGTTGGACTTGCTCCCGTTGGGTAGCCGCCTGGGACTTTCTGCTGCAACTCCTCCCCTCCTCCTCCTCCTCCTCCTCCTCCTCCTCCTCCTCCTCCTGGCCGCACCCTACTCCTCGTCCAATCATACAGCCTGGGGCTTCTCGATGGCGGCTTCGCCGACGTCTTGCCCTTCTTCTTCGACTTCCCCGACTTGCCCGACTTCGACTTGCCAATGGAGCCCACCTCTCCACTGAGGTCGACGGCTGCGCCGCCGGCGCCTGCGGAAGCGGGGCGCGCATACGCCGCGAATCATCTGTGCGTCGGCCATGCCGCGGTACGGCATGGCGCAAGGAGAGCATATTGATCTACACGCGAGAAGCGTGGGAGAGGCGGAGGGGGAAGGAGTGGAGCGGGAGAAGCACCGGCAGCCCAAGCAAGGGGCTGCGCCACATGATGGCGTAAGGAGACAGCACAGTGGTGCATGCTGCGTGCTCCCTGCGCCTTGGTCCATGCCACGATGCCATCCTCGGCGGCGAGCCCAGGGGGGAAGGCATAGGGCGCATGCCCCCCTGGGCACAAGCGCAGGGGGGGCCGCCACGTCCGCCGACAGCCCCCAAATCGACAGCGGGCGCGGACCACCGTCGCGCGCCGAGGTCCCCCCACGATTAACTTACGGAGCACAGAATGCGCTTCTTCCCTCCAGGCAGTCCCTGCGCTGACTATCGGGCTGCATACTCGGGGGATCTTCTGTCCGTCGCATAACTATTCGTGTCGAATCCGCCCAACGTCCACGCCAAATCCACGAATCCGTGTCGAACCTACGTCAAATCTGTGTCGAATCCGCGTCAAACACAAGAGAAGCCATCTTCTTGGCCGACTACGGGAACCCTTGGTAGAAGCCGCCGAGGGGTCTGCGCTAGATCGCACACGAGAAAAACGCTAAAGAGCGGGGCCCGAGTGCAAATCCGCTGACAATCAGTCCCAGGACCGGATCCCTCACGGGGTCGAGAATGACAATGTTTTCGATCCGAGTCCACATGTGGCGACGAGGGTGCGAATTGTCCCCTGGCCGGAACACGTACTGGGCCGCCTCAACCCCCCAGCCGGCTCCGAAACCCCTGATCCTAAAATGTTAGCGTCTCACATTCACATCCGCCCGAGGGGGAACGTCAAAGGGGAACCAGCTCAGGGTCACATCGAGCAGGAATCGGCGATACATCGCCGATCGATCAGCGACAGGCCCCCGTAGAAAAGCCACCTGTTTCTGAGCGGGATGGCCGGCGAGCGCCTTCGGCGATGAATGGATGATTGGGGACCGATGCATCCCGGGAACCGCGCGTATATACACTACTTACGGTATCTGCGCCTTGTCCCATGGGTA
This sequence comes from Prorocentrum cordatum, assembly GCA_963575745.1. Taxonomy (NCBI): domain Eukaryota; class Dinophyceae; order Prorocentrales; family Prorocentraceae; genus Prorocentrum; species Prorocentrum cordatum. Next base: position 576,213 of record CAUYUJ010021282.1, read on the forward strand.
TTCTCAAAAACGTCAGAAGACAACGTATAGTGTCTAACTTTCTGGCCGGCTCTCTGGACGACAGGCGCTCAACAAAACATATGCACTGTGCCTGGGCCGCCATTTGCGACTTGCCCCGAATTCCCCCTGAGCCTCCCCCCCATAACGTGAAGGGTCTCCCATATGAGGTCCAAGTAGATGGGGTGGGAGGATCGCGCCACATCGCCAATGCATCGGCGATACATCGCCGATGCTTCGCCGAGGCATCGGCGACGTCGGCGATGCGTCGGCGCGGAGAAAATTGGGCTCCGCATCGCGCCGCAATGTCAGTGCAACGGCGATGCGGAGCGATCCTTCGACCCCATCTACTCGGACCCCATTTGGGAGGCCTAGAACTGGGGAAACCAGAAAATGCCGATACCGCTACTCCCAAAACCTCTCCTGGGGTGCGTTCTGACCAGAATTTCGAAGCGAATCCAGCGGTGGCGACGAGGGCCTCATGGGAGTTTCAGAAAGGCGACAGCGAGGGAAGGGCAGCCACGCGCAACGAGGAGAGGGGACACGGATGCCTGGAATCACCCACTTACTTGCCCATCGCCTTGACTGTAGGAGCGTTGCCCCTGACCGCCGCCTTCCGCCAGCCTGCCGCCAGCCCCCGCCAGCGGCGCCGCCCCCGCGCTGCTTCTCCGCTGGCTCCCGACTGCACTCCGCCACCCCCTTCCACCGAGAAAGATATGGGCAGCCCAGCTTGACCCCTCGGAGGCAAGGCCTCCCCTGGCATGCCCTGCGGTCGGGAGCTCTCGATCGTGCCATCGCTCGGATGTCCCTTCCCCGTGCAGCGTTCGGAGTCGTGCGTTTCTGCTTCCTCGATGGTCCTCGCCGGGAACAAGTGCACACGTCCGAGCGATGCAACGCGGCTGTCCAGGCCTCCCAGATGGGGCCCGAGCAGATGGGGTCGGCGGATCGTGCTTCATCGCCGATGCATCGCCGACGCGGATCGATGTATAGCACGATTCTCTACACGCCGATGGCGTCGATGCATCGACGTTGAATCGGCGCTGCGGCGCGATCCTCCGACCCCATCTACTGGGACCTCCTCGAGGAGGCCAGAGCGCTGTGCGCAGCGACACGCTTTGCCCTGCAAGCTGATAGCGTAACGCTCCGCCTCACAGGGCGGAACGCTGGGGAGTGTGCCAGAACTGACGGCACGACACGCGAAGCAATCATTCCCGACCGTCTTTTGCCCAAAGAGTCCACTAAGGCCCCTCCCCCACCGAGTTTCCAATTTGCCTCTGGAGCAGGCTCTGGAAACTTCAGAACATCAGAGGCCCCTGGGCCGAGACGCCAGTCGGTTAGTGAAGAGGGGTAAGAATGGTGACGGCAGTTATGTTGCTGACTATGACGAGGGCAGAAAAGGGCCCAAGCCTCACAAGGCTCACTATGTGACTATGTATTATGTTCCTCCTGACCCCAAACAATTTCTGGGCCCATACTTCAAGCATCGGGCGTCGTGATTCTCTCTTCCGCACCGTGGATCCCCAGAGGTCGTGACCCCTCCCTCCCGGAGGGCCTGCGTTTCATCCCGAGCCGCCGCTTGTTAGCGGATCCAAAGCCCAGGAAGGGCCCCAATACGCTGAAAAAAAACACCAACAGAAACACAAAACACAACTGGCGGAACAAAACATCAAACCGCTACCGCTTCTCCCTGGACCTCTCCCGTGCGCTCTGACAGAACATATCGAAGAAGTCCAGCCGTGGCGGCGAGGGTGTCCCCATAAAGGGACAACGAGGGACGAGTAGCGGTACTTGTCGGAGATCTTCTGACTCGGGTCAATCCAGACCCGGGTCACTCAGGCCTTGCAGAATCCTGCAGGATCCTGCAGGATCCTACACCCAAACCTGGGTCAATGCAAAAGATCCTGCATACTGCAGGATCCTGCATCCAGACCCGGGTCAGTGCGCCCCTGGCCCTGCAGGATGCTGCAAGATCCGGCGCTCTGGCTGACTCTAGTTTGCGCTGACCTCCGTCTCTTGAGCCCCGAATTGGCACCTCTTCCTGCTCTGAGCGAGGAGGTCCGCGAGTAAGCTTAAGTCGGGCCTCTCTCTCTCTCTCTCTATACAGGGAGGATATTCCAATATAGTAGAATGTTTTCACAAGTTTTGAACAACAGTTTGGGCATGTTCTGACCATTTTTCGTTTTTCGTCCAAAATCCCCTTGTAGGACAAGCCCGACCTAAGAGTAAGCGAGGACCCTCCCGCCCCCAGAGCTGACGGCTCGGGGCCTGCAGCTGCAGCGGCGGGCGCCTCCGCGAACGGGTCCACCCCCACGCCGCCGAGCAGCCACAGCCGCTGGCCTGCACGCCGCGACGTCGACTGGGGGGGTCAACAAAGGCTCTGCTACGGCAAGTTGTGTCGTGTCGACCTCGGCGTTGGGTTCCTGACGCCGCGGGGATCATGCGCCCCTGACAGATCGGCCGTTCCGAATCACTGGCGGCGTTCAACGTTGAACGCCGGCGGCGGGGTCGCCGCCGCTGGTCGACACAACGAGAATCTACCGTACCGCCACTCCCTGAACCTCTCTGGAAGCGGGTTCTGTCCAGGGTTTCAAAGCGAATCCAGCCGTGGCGACGAGGGCCTCCCAGGAGGCCCAAAAGACGGCGACAAACCTTGGAAGGGCATCGGTATGCGTACCTTTTCCTCCTCTGAGTGTAAGTCGGCGCTGTGCGGGACACAGCAGCACACGTCGTCGACGTCGACGGCGACGGCAGAGGCGGCGACGATCAACCGGTGGATGCCGACAGCCGCAGCATGCAGCAGACCTGGCCATTCGACCAGTGGGCCCGATAGACTCGACCTGGGAGCAAAGCGCTCAGAAGACGAACGGCTGGTGCCGCACGCGCTAAATCAAGTAGTCAGAACAACATACGATACTGCTGGAAGCAATCTTGGGACACAGTTTGCGGCGATCTATTAGGGTCCCCAAATGCCCCAAGGCTTCTGTAGGTACCTGGGACAACCGGGGGAAAGACATTACCGTGGGCACCGGCTGGCAGGCCAATGTCTTGGTTGATGTACCCGCTGTGTGTGCACTGCATGTTTGTGCAAATCTGGCAATCGCCTGAAGGTTCGCTCTCGCAGCCTTCTTGAAAGGTAGTCTGGCGGTCCCTGTCAAAACCTGTGTGTGCGCTGCAGCTGGCACACCAAACTGCAAACCTGCCTGCCAGCAGGTGCCCCAAGGAAATCCCACATCGCCCGATGGTCGGGAGCGGCCAAGAGGGGGGTGTCCAAGAGGGGGGGGGTGCAAATCATGACCAGCGGCATGTGCGCGGCCCAGCGGGGGGGCCAGGGACGTCATGAAACAAGAAGAGGCGCCATGAAATCTGGGGAAATATCATGGCCCACGCAATGATATCCAACCCCCCCTAGTCATCACCTCCCTCTTTTCCGCCCCCGAAATGGAATCGGGGACCAACACCAGCCCTGGGCCAGGATCGGGCCTGAGGACCTGTGGGCGGCGACACGCGCGCCCCTACACGTGTTACAAGCAGGGCCTCTGCTCACGGTGCCCTGAACGACGAGCGAACAACACAGCGCGGGTTGTCGGACCACGGGGGGCGCTCCCGTTCGAGCGGGGACCCCCATCTGACATCACGCATCCATAGCACCCTCCACGCCCGCATGGGTACGGGTGTGTGTTGTTCGTTCGTCGCTGAACATTGGAACTGGTACGACTGCAAGCGGTGGCCTTCTCCGACGGAAGATGGCGCGCAGTGCTTGCGATAATGGTAACGCCAACCCCTCTGAGGCCCTGCGCGCCCTCGTCTCTCTCCCCTCCCTCCACGCCTCCCGTGGGACGTCAGCGCGGAACTGCAGGAGCATTTTAAACAGAATGCCCAGTTCCTTCCACCTGTGACGATTTGAACAGGAACCGACCGTCCTGGCATTCCTATCGACCCCCACGTCATGCTCGCAGAACGAAAGACTCTCAGCACTACAAAGCATATGTTCTGGGAACGTGCAACCGATGGAGTGAAACAAGACTGCCTCAGCCAAACGCTTTCGCAAAACAAGTCGTGCGAATCACAAAAAAGTGCATTAGACCATTCCCTGGCGGGCCTACGAACAGGAGGTGAGAGCGGCGAAATCCTGCATGTCAGTATCATGATTGGCCAACCGCGCCGGCAGGTCGCCGTGCGCGCCAAAACGACCCTGGCACATGGGACGATCCCCTTGGTCTGTCAGGCCAACAACAGAACAACAGAAGTCCCCGCCTTCCACCAACCCCTGGCCTACCCCCCAAACTCGTCACCCCCATTCCGCCGCCCCCAGCGTGGTAGCGGATTCGCACGGCAACACAACTGCATACAATATATTCATATGATACGAGATTCCGCTTCCAAAAATCGATGGGGCACGCTTGAGGACGACATCTGAACTTTCTAGAAAAAGGTGCCCCAAGGCTTCTGCGGCTCCCCGTGGCCATCTCTATAGAAGAAATGTACGTGGGGCGCCTCTTGGCAACCTGATTCCCCATGTGGTGTGCCCACTAAAATTTGAGGGCCAATTGCGACCCCACTGCCGTCGGAAAGGGTCGCTTGGCGTGCCTCGGCGGCAGACCCACCGACACGCTGTGCTTTGCCAGCGGGCAGCGTATCGTTCCGCTCCGGTGGGCGGAAGGCTGGGAAAAAGCTCGGGGCGTTGACGCCAGGCACAAAAAACGAGGTGAGCGAGTCGCGCCGAGGCGTGGTGGGCCAGAGCTGGCGGCACGACACGTCAAGCGAAACGTCTTGGAGATCGCTTTGCACTTCTCGGCGATAGCCCCAGCTATCTGGTGGGAAGGGTTGTTGGCCGATAGCGCATACGTTTCGCTTTGGGCAGCTCCACGTACGCCCCGCGCAGGCGCCAGTATTGCGTGCCGCTCGCGAAGCTACGCAACCGACAAAATCACATGATCCCGGGGGGGGCCGTAAGAGAAACAGTCTCCGGACCGTAACCTCACCCCCACCCAACTCCGCCACATCCAGCGTGGTGGCGGGTGCACGCGGCAGCACGACTGGGGGACGTCTAACAGTTCGAGGGCGCAAGGCGGGATGGGCGTTCGAAATGTCGCGACAGCTTAGGCTGGGCAGATCGACAACGACACTCTTTAGGGGCGCTCAGCCAGTAACGTGAGCTGTTCGGCCACTTCGTGAAGTAGCCCATGCCAATACACTGCAGGCGACCATTTGGTGATGTCTGCAAGGCTGTGTCTGTTTTCTCCAAGTTCGCCTTCCCAGTGTCGACACAAGCCTGGCGACTCTGGATGGAAGCAGCGAGAGCGGCAACCTGAGCAGAAAGAGAAGCGCGTACACCAAGGGATCCATTGATCTTCTCGCAAACGGCGCTCATCTTGGCCCACTTGGCAGCCAACTCCGCGACCGAGACAGACTCATCAGACGTCTTCGGTGCCATCGCGCCCCCGAGCAGATCGGGATCCGAGAGCATCGGAAAAGGAGGTGCAAGCAGAACTAGGGCAGCTGTGCCTAACTAGGTGTCGAGCCGTCCCCTCAGCTGCGAACAAGCTCGATGCACCAGGGATTCGTGTTTCGAGCTTGAACCCAAACAGGCTACGGATGAAGATGATGATGACTGTGGCAATGGTGATGATGGTCATGATGCTGATGACTGTGATGACGGCGGTGATTGCGAAGACGGTGATGATGACGATGATGATGATGAGGATGATGATGATGATGATGACGATGGCGACGATGATGATGACGGTGATGATCTTGATGATGTTGATGCTACTGATGATGATGATGATGCTGACGATGCTTATGATGTCGATGATGCTGCTGCAGGTGCTGATGATGATGGTGGTGGTGATGATGCTGATGCTGAGGATGATGGTGGTGATGATGATGATGATGATGATGATGATGCTGATTCTGATTCTGATTCTGATTCTGATGATGATGATGATGATGATGATGATAATGAGGCGGAGCAGGAGAAGGAGAAGGAGAAGGAGTAGGAGTAGGATAATCACACGGATAAGGAGGCGGCGGCGGAGGAAAGGGCGGGCCTCCGACGGCTCCGGGCGCGGCCGCGGCGACCATGCGGTGGCCGCAACGCGGAGCCCAGGGCGCGCCCAGCGGCGCGACGATGGCGCGGCGCGCCGCGGCCGACCACGCCTCCTGCAGCCCGGCCGGCCTCTCGAAGAGCACGGCGCCTCGGGCCGCTCTCGGGCAGATCTCCCGGGAGAGCGCGGGCCGATCCCGGGGCCGCGGCCGTCGGCGCGGCCCGGCCTGAGGGCGTGGGCCCTGGCTAGGGCGGCGGCACCGCGGGGGGGGGAGGCGCAGGGCCAGGGGAGGTGGGCCTCCTCCCCCTGTCAGCCCCATCCACCCACGCCCGCCCGACCTCCTCCTCCTCCTCCTCCTCCTCCTCCTCCTCCTCCTCCACCTCCCTCCTCCTCCTCCTCCTCCACCTCCCTCCTCCTCCTCCTCCTCCTCCTCCTCCTCCTCCTCCTCCTCCTCCTCCTCCTCCTCCTCCTCCTCCTCTCCTCCTCTCTCCTTGCCCTCCTCCTGCTCCCCCCCCTCGGGGAGGAGGAAGTAAAGCAGGCGGAGCACCGCCTGCCTCTTCTCCTGCCTCTCTTTATCCCACCCCTCCCCTCCGGTTCGAAGTCCACGTCTGGAAAAGGCAGTGTATCTCGCTGGCCACCAACGGCCAACCGAAGGACCGCTGGCCGCAGCGGTCGTCGTCGCCGCGTCTGCCGCCGTCGCAATCGCCGTCGCGTCCCGGTCGTCGCCGTCGTCGAAAGCGGCGCTGCCGCCCTCGCAATCGCCGACGCCGTCGCTGTCGTCGCAATCGCCTTCGCGTTCGCCACTGCCGTCGCTGCCGTCGACCAGAAACTGAGGGCCACCCTCGGCGGAGGCGCAGCTGAGGCTGGCGCCCTCCGCGCCGTCCGCGGTGGCGTGGTCCGCCGTGCCTCAGCGAGGGGCTGGCCGAGTGCCCCTCCGCACAGCATGGACGAGGGTGGGTGGCCCCGACCCCGACACCCTCGCGTGGTAAGGCTTCGGACTCCTCGCAGACAGCACCCCCACGTAGTCCAGGCTGACCTCAACAGGCCACTCAGGTAGTCCCAGCTTGAAGGGGCCCTGGGACACACAAACAAATAACCACAAACAACAGACTTCCGCATATTTTCTCGGCTCTTGTCCTCCCCCACCCCCTCCCCATATGTTCCTATGCTTTCTCTTGCGTCGGCGATTCATTGTGTCTGTGTGTGTTTTGTCCCTCCTGACAGCTGGCCTCAGCAGGCCTCCCGAGTCGCCTGGGGCGGCCTCAGCACCTCGGCGCCCGCCTCCGGCGGCCAGGGGCGCTCCGCGCCCCAGGATCGAGGCGTTGAGGGCTGGGGCCTGGAATCGCCCCTGGAATCGGCGATACATCGCCGATGTATCAAGTTCGGAGCGCCAAGGCCTCGCGGGCCGCTCCCGGCACAGCATCACCGCCCTCGCGCCATACCTCTCAGCGCGCCGGCCTGGCTGCCACAGGCAGCCTGGGTCGGCAGGCGGGCGGGCAAAACTCGCAAGCGGTCGCACGGCGTGCCGGAGCCCCCGGGGGAGCACGGCCTGCCGACACCGCCCCCGAGGGGGCACAGGCCCCGCGGGCGGCCTCCGCGGAGGCCCAAGAGCCCACGGAGCCGGCTGCCTGGACCCGTGTCGCGGGTGAGTGTCCAGACCCTCGGGAGAAGAATTCACAGGAAAATACACCATTCAATCTGGCGCGACAGAGGTCAAAGCAAGCAACGACGACGACAGGGAGAGAAAGGCGGGGGAGCGCGGGCCGGGCACCGCACCCGCCACTCCCGCACGCGGTAGGGGCGGACACCAGGGCACGGCCCACGAGGGGGGGAGGAGAGGCCAGCGGCACGGCCCGGAGGAGCGGGAAGGGCGAGAGGAGAGGGGGAGGGACGAGACGACCAGCCAGTTTTTCAGGCCGCGCCCAGCCGCGACGACGAGGAGGGGACGACGGACGAAACGAGACAAGACGAGACAGGACGACACGACAGCAGCAAGAGGGACCTCCACGCCAAATGACAAATCAATATGCCCCTCGACATCTGACTCTTGGGAAAAATCACAAATCAATATGCCTCTCGGCACAAATACGATATGCACTGTGAATGCTGGAAGACCCGTCCCCTGGCGTCCAAAGCCAGCGGCGTTTACGTGCGACCCGCGCTGTCAGGGTCCCCCGGGCAGGGCGCACGGTGGGAGAGGGGGCGGGGGAGGGGGGGGAGAGTGTACAGAAATGATAAATCCATATGCCTCTCGACACTGAAAATGACAGATCAATATGCCCCACGGCACTGACAGCAAGAGAACAGAATGCTGGAAGACACGCGCCTCTGGCGTCCACTGCCAGCGGCGCCTGCATGCAATCCCTCGCTGACGGGGTGCCCCGGGCAGGGAACACGGTGGGGGAGGGGGCGGGGCAAGGGGGGAGGAGTGTACAGAAATGACAAATCCACACGCCCCTCGACATATGAAAATGACAAATCAATATGCCCATCGGCACTGACAGCTGGAGAACTGAATTCTGGAAGACACGCGCCTCCGGCGTCCACTGCCAGAGGCGCACTCGTTCTGGAATCGTGACACGCTAGCCGACCCGCTGGCGAATGGGCCGGGCCTCCGTAGACCCATTCCTCAGGTCGAGCAGCCATTTGACCGTGGGGCCGTCCTGCGAGCGCTGGCTCGCCACGAAGAGCTTCTCGCACTTGATCGACTTCGCGATCCGGAAGGCCGCGTGGTACTCCGCAGGCACCTCGTCGGACATCATGGATAAGCGCGCGCTGAGAGCCCAGCGGGTGGGGTCCAGAACCAGAATCCTGGCCCATGGCCTCGTCGTTCGCCTTCTTACGGCGAGGGTCCTGCTTGCGCCAGCTGTCCCTCGCCGTCTCGATGTCCCCCTTCAGGCCAGCATCCTTTACCACCACCACGAACGACGAGCGGTCGAGGAGGTCTCCCATGACCCTCTCGTGGGCGGTGAGCACGGGGATGATGCCCTCCATGAGGATGGCCCGCTCACTCTTGCCCTTGCCGCCCTTGCCGCGCCCCTTAGCGCCGGCGCCTGCCGCGGGGGCCGCGGCAGCAGCTGCGCCCCGGGAATTTTGCGCAGCCTGGAGAACGTCCATGCCGACGCACAGAATGAATGGCACAGCGCGAGAAGGTAGCCAACAGCGAGCTCGACCGCCCGAGCCAATACACAACGGACACGAAGAAGGGCGACGAAAGCGTGCTCTTCGAGACACCACCTCCCAGGAATACGCATGACGATGTTCAAAAATACCTGGATGCAGAAGGGACATCATAGCCCAGAACGTACACGGCGCTTCCGACATTCCTTCGTGTGCGCCGCCACCGATTTGACACTCGGAAAAAACATGCCGCAAAGGGCACACTTGCACGTCCACGACGCCCGGGCGCTCTCGTCTGGGAACTTCTTACGCTGCTTCGACTCCACGTGCGAGTGCCACACGGCGCACGGAGCAGCGGCGCACACATAGCGGTGAGTCGGGCTGCCGACCATCTGCTGACAATATGGGCATTTCCATCCTCCCTGGCGGCTGAGGGCGTCGAGCGCCCGGGCTGGAGGGCGAGGTGTGCGTTTGCTCTGAGCCCTCGACTTCGGCCGCGCCTTCGGCTTGAGAGTCCGCTTGGCGACTGGGAGTCGGATTCGGAGGAGGCGGTCTGCTCGCTGTTTCCCCCGGAGCCGCACTCGAGTCCGCGGCGCCGCAGCACGGGGCGGCGGCTGCTTGCCCCGGAGGCGACGAAGAGGGGCTCTGTCGCACTCCCGGAGGTGGCGCGGCAAGTTCGCCACTTGCCGGGAACAGTAGGAACACTGCACGTCGTCAGCGTGGCGCCTCGCCCAAGTGTCCCCGTCGGCCTCCTCCTTGCGATCAGCGACGGCACGCCCGCAAGCAGCTCGCCAGGGCGCCCCGCGTGGCTCCCCCGATCGAGCGAACTCCATCCAGGCGTCCGGCCACTCGCGCTCGGGCAAGCTACTGTGTCGCATCACCTCACGGACGCGCTGCCAGTAGAAGTCTCGCAGTCCGAGGGCGCGCCCCTTGGAGCTGCCCAGCCAGGCACCCAGAGCGAGCCTTTCCAGTCGGTCAGCAGGGTATCTGGCCACGTGTCCGAGGTGCGCGTACTGGCGCCGCATGACGTACTCCTTGACAGTGAGCAGGCCGAGCTGCAACCGCAGGTCCGTCATCGTAAGTTCCCCCTCCATCTGCCGCATGCCGCCCGTCTCTGGTGTCCACGTCAGCCAGCGGATGATCTTGTTGACAAACACCTGCATGCGCTTGTAGTCCTGGGCAGTGCGCGTACGGACCTCACACGCATAGAGCAGGCACGCCACCACAGTCGACTGGACAACTTGAGCGAGCAGTCTACGAGACAAGCGCATGCGAGGCAGCTGCGGCCTGATCTTGTGCCACAGAGCGGCTGCCTTCTTGATGCGTTCCTCCGTGTCCTTCCTGGAGCCTCCGTCGCTATCGATCCAGGCGCCAAGCAAGCGGATGCTGCGGTAGTAGCCCTCAGGGAGTGGCCCTTCTAGCCCGGCCGGCGCGGCCATGATCTTCTCGGTCTTCCCCGGGTGCACGTGCTCTCCGTGGTCCCGGAGAACAACAGTGACCGCGCGCTCGACCTCTGCGGTGTTCGAGAGCGCCGACGGGACAGGAGTGTCGTCCGCGAAAGCCAACAGCTGGAAGAGGAAGTCCTGCAATCCCTCGGGGGGCGGAGCCTTCCCGCGAGGGCGGGGCAGCGGCTTCTCCAGCGCAGTGCGCGCCCTGATGGATACACTGCCCAGCTGCTGCTTGAGGGCTTGAAGGGCTGCATTATGGAAGATGTTGTACACGACGCAACTACTGGGACATCCCTCGCGGAGACCACGTTGCAGGAGGTACGGCGCAGAATCGCCACGGTTGGTGCGGACCACATACTGCGTCGTTTCGTGAAGGCCTTGTAGCACCTGCAACAGCCCCGCCGGCACGCCGAGCTTCTTCAGGACGTCCCAGCACAGCGCTCGCGGGACGTTGGGGTAGGCTTTCTTGATGTCTACAAGGAGAAGCGTGAGGACGTCCTCCTCGAAGTTGGAGCCCGGGCGAACCGCCTCCTCAAACATGACCCTGCTGACGAGGATGGCGTCCCGCGTGGAGCGGTAAGTGCGAAATCCGTATTGCTCGGCGACGTACAGCCCCTTCTGTTCCGCCCAACCGCTCAGCCTTCTCGCCACGACCCGCGCGAGAATACGAGAAATGATCGACAAGAGGCATATGCCCCTGTAGTTGTCGAGATCCTCCCTGCTGCCTTTCCTCTTCCACAACATGGTCACCACTCCGCGCACGACTCCAGGTTCCCACTGTTGCCCTGGCTCGGACCACAAACGCCGCACCAGCGAGCACGTCTGTAGGAACACGGGCGGCCCGCCAGCTCGGATCATGTCTATCGTGATCTCGTCGTCACCGGCGGCCGAAACCCTCATGGTGTCGATGGCGGACTGGATGTCGTCGTTCAGCGGTGGCGTGTCCAAGCCGACGTCGGGGGGGTGCCCTGGCACCTCCTGGAGCACCTGGTCGTGTGTGCTGGGCAGGTTGGGTTCGCCCCCGATGCTCTTCAGGTGTTGGGCCGCCTGCTCTGCCGTGAAACAGTCTTCCTCCAGCAGCCCCGTGTCGCGCGAAAACACACCCAGCTCCCGCAATCCAGCGTAGAAACGGCGGCTGTCCCGATCGTCCACTGCCCGCTGGAGATCCCCACAGAGTTCGTCTATGAATTCTCGTCGCCACCACCGTTCTCTCCTCCTCGCAGCCGCCTTCATCCTCTTGCGTTCTGCCCGCAGTGCGAGGGCTCTGTCCCCGTCCGGCTCCCGACGTATCGACTCCCACATTGCCTTGAGTGCCGTTTTGTCTGCGGCCTCCTCCTTCTGCCTGGACGCCAGAATCGGAAGCACGTTGCGGCGGGGCTGGCGGCCCACGGCTTCCTCCGCAGCGAACCGCAGGGCGTTCGATAGCGACTCCCAGCTGGTCAGGGAGGGAGCCGGCGCGGTGGCGGAAGAGGACGGCGTCGGGTTGGCGAGTTGCTGGGCGGCTGCCCCCGCGAACACGCGTCGAGCCTCCTGGGCGCTGTGTGAAGGCCCACGGAGAAGGTCGACTCGGAGGGGCCGACGCTCGCGGAGAGCACCGTCGAAGCCTGAGCGGCACTTGCCCAGCGGAGCGTCCGAGACGGCCCGGCGTCGGCACTCACGAGCGCGAGCTCGACCTGGCAACATGAGGGTGACGACCTTCCCGAAGTGATCTCCGAAAGACGCAGCAAACGTGGCAGCCTTCCGCCAGCGCCTGAAGCCGGGCGCAATGGAGGACAGGAAATAGTCATTCTCGTAATACTTGCGGTTCCGTCGGTTGAGCCAAGTACCCCGCTTCCCCGCACGGAACGGCAAGAAGCTGTCCACATGATGCAATCCAGCTGGCTGGGCCCACTCCTGGACATGATACGAAGAGGCCGCCGTGGGAGTCTCTAGGACACGACCTCCCACCCAGCCCCAGCTGACTGCGTCCTTACCGAAGTGGGAATTCCAGTCACCTCCCCAGATCCAGTGCGTGCTCGGCGCCACAGCGTCATGTAACGTAGTCGCAGCCTCGCAAGTGGCACGACGCTCTGCAGCATGATCTGGAGCCTGGGTTGGAAAATAAGCGGCCCCAAAAGCATACATCTGGCCATGGAGGCGAAGTGGGACGGCCAGAAGACGATCACAGTCACCGTGGAACAGCGTCCGGGCACCTGCATCCCGCCACGCCCGGGCCATACACTGATCAAGTAAAATCCCAACACGACCTCTCAACACCAGCACGTATTCTTCTACACACACAACTGAAACCTGAGGCGACGCGCCTCGAGAAGCCATATCAGACAGAAAACCCCCGTGCCAGTGCCCATGGCGCGCTTCCAGAACAAGTTGTTGCAATTTGAATTTGTTGTCATGCCGCCATGGGTTAAGATGTTGGCAATTCATCGTAGCAATATTTAATTCCTCATGCACCACACGCTGATGAGAGCGCCTGTACAACCTCCGGGTCTGGACGAACGCGTCCGGAGCCAGGCGACGCACTGAGAAACGAGACGAATCGAGTGCTGTGTCGTGAGGCTTGGATGGTGAGGCACGGCCTCGTCCGGGAGTGCCGCCTCGGAACACTCCGCAGACTCGCTCGACAACCAGTGTCAATACTGTCTCCCGTTCGCCGCCCCCCTGATGCTCGACAGCTTCTTCGAATAACCTGTTTCAGAGGTGGACGTTTCCCTTGGCACCGTAGGAGGTGGGAGCGCCGCCAGATGTATCGGCGATGTAAGCCGGGGGCTTACATCGCCGATGTATCGGCGATGTAAGCCCCCGGTCGCGAAACCGCACGTTCCTGGGCGGGGTGGGCGAACGGGTACTTCTCGACCAGCAATGGGCGATTGAGGGTCGATGTGTCCCCCCGTAAGCCTGTCCTCCCCTGTCGTTACCCCTGACTTGCCCAGCTGGGGGCTGCTGAGGCCGGCTGGGACTACTCGGGGGGCCCGTTGAGGCCAGCAGCGGCTGCCCTGGGGGGGGGCGGCGTCTGAGCGAAGCCCTGCCGTCCTCGCGTCCTGACGAATCCTTACGGGAGGTGCTTGGCTGTTCTCGGCTCCCCGTGGGCCCTCGCTGGGCCCCGGGACCACCAGAGGAGGACTCGGGATGACACGCTGGTGAAGGAGCGCAGGCCTCTGAGGAGCCACGTCGTGACAAAGAACGCGACACCCGGTGTCTGGGGAGCGAGCGCGACCCGACAATGCGCCAATCCGCGCCGTCCGCGGTGGCGTGGCCCACCGCTCCCCCTGGAGGGGGCCAGGGTGTGGCAACCGTGGCCTACGGTCGGGAACTTTTGCTGGAGTGTGTCGCGGCGGCGGCCCTGGCGACACGCTATGTTTTGCGAGCGAATAGCGCGTCGCTCCGCTCAGAGGGGCGGGAGGCTCGGGAAGGCCCGCGACGTTGACACCCGGGGACTTTGTTTTTTTGGAGGGAAGCGGGGGCGCCACGAAACGCCCGTGACACTTACTGGCCAGGCAGCCGTTGACGCCTGGGGGACTGGGGACGTGGATGTCGGGCCGTAGCGTGGCGGGCCAGAACGGGCGACGCGACACGCTGAGCCAAAATTCCGCACCGACTGGTGCAACGTCAAAGGGGCCCTGTCCGTCCCGTCCCGCAACCATCCGCGCCGATTCCGTGTCGAGCGCGTCGGATCCGTGTCGCATCTGTGGCGAATCCACGTCGTATCCGAGCCGATGCCACGCCGAATCCGCGCTGACCACGCGTCGGATACCAGAAAAGGTTCCAATAGACAGGACAGATCAGGTCCCCGAAGATGCAGGTCACGTGGCGACCTCTCCTTCACTGTGCCGCTCCAAGCCCCTCTTTCAAGAACCCCGGCGAAATCTTCTTGTGCAACGTCGACCCCCACTTGTCTGGAACCTTTCCCCTGGGCCGGCTTTTTCATCCTGAAGCTGTGTTCGAGACCGTCCTGGGGCCCGGCGAGGGCCCCAAAAGGCCCAACATGGCAGAGACCCGCCCGTCGTGTGTTCCTTCAAGACGCGAGATGTAATGGGTCCACGAGATGGGGGGCGGGAGCACGAGTCGACAGGTCGGACGACCCAGGTGGCTTGCAGCGGTCGCAGCCGCGCTGCGGCAGCGCTGCCTTGCGCCATGGGGGGGCCGCTGGGCCCTCGAGCCACCACGAGCGAATGCTAGGCGAGCCCATGTAGCAGCCGTGACGCTCTCGGGGGGCCCCTCCCTCCGAGGGCGACGAGGGGGCGGAGGAGGAGGGCGGAGGGAAGGGATCTATCGCCGCGCCCACGTAGACGGAACCGGAACCGCGGCAAACCCCACGGCGAGCCTCGCGTCCGAGGCGGCCTTCGCCCTGGTGGCCACGGCGCCTTCCCCAAAGACAGAAGGCCGCGCGTCGGAACAGACAGCGCGGCGACATTTGAGGATCGGACGGATCTCGGCCGGCGGCCGCTCCGGGAACTTCATCGCCGTCCTGGCCCTCCTCCGCCATCTCCTCCTGCCTGCTGCCTTCTTCCTCCGCGCATCTCCTGTTCCTCCTCCTCCCCCCTCTCGCCCTCTTCCTCCTTATGCTCCTTTAGCTCCCCTCTCCTCCTCCTATCCCCTCCTCCTCCCCATCTTCCCCCTCCTCCTCCTCTTCCTCCTCCTCCCTATCCTCCTCCTCCTCCTCCTCCTCCTCCTCCTCCTCCTCCTCCTCCTCCTCATGATCCTCCTCCACCTCCTCCTCCTCCTCCTCCTCCTTCTCCTCCTCCTCCTCCTCATGATCCTCCTCCTGCCCCTGCTCCCCCTGCACTCGCTCACAGCTCCTAGCAGCAAGAGCGCGGCCGTGCCGCCGAACACGGGGGCTCGCACATGCAGGACACGGAGAAACCCAGCCCCCGAGCCCAGACATCCGCCGATCTGACTTTTCCGATCCGCGGCCCCAGAGCTTCTGCCCAGACCAATTTTTGATGGCCCCAGCCCGATAGCGACCCCCCGAGCTCGAACGAGAGCCTCCCAGGAGCCCCTCAAAAGAGCGACACCGAGGAAAGGGGAAAGGGCAGTCAGGGCAACGATAGGGACAGGCTCAGAGAGGGGACGCCCGGAATCACGACCTGAGGCCTCCCGAGTGCCGCGCACGTGGACGACAGGAAGCACCGGCGCTCGAAGCCCAGGCCTCCAGGCTGCAGCTGCCAGAACGTGGCGGACCTGCCGGAGGGCAGCGGCAGGGCGCGCCAAGGGCCCCCGGCGGCAGGGTGCGCGGATGGCCCTGGCCGTCTCTGCTCGGCCGCGCGCGGCGATGCAGAGTGGAGAGCAGCTGGGGTAGGGGGGGCCGAACGATCAGTCTCTGACCGTGGGCGCTTGGGTGAAAAGGCGTTCCGCGGTGCGGATGGCTGCCGTTGAAATTGTGAGAAAGACTGACTGTTGATCCACCCTCCCCTCGGTGCCCATTCTGTATTTCAATTCAAATGCTCCCCTCGGTGCCCATTCTGTTTTTCAATTGAAGTGCTCCTCCCGGGTCTCGCTCCATGCCTTCTACAAAGAAAATTCTAGGACAACTCTTGGGGCTCAGACTGCGCCCCTGGCCCCCCACTTCCAGCAACAACGGCTCCCGCCGGACACTCCTTCACAAGTTATTCCAAAGTCGCGCTCTCGCACAATATTTTTCATAGTTGACACGACAATGTTGCTCTCGCGTGGCGCGCCCTCGCAACTCATGCAGACGCCGCGCCCTCGACACTCAAAAATCACGCTCTCGCTGAAGCCCTACTCACGAAATACTTGGGAATCTCGCTATCGCTCGAGACGTCCTCGCGACTCATGCAGGAATCGCTTCAGCGACCCGCCTGCTCGACCCAGCCGCCTGGGCCCACCTTCCCGACCCGCCTGCTAGGGTCTACCCGCCCGATCTGCCCGTCTGGTTCTGCCACGTGTTCTCTGCTCCTAGCCGCATCCCTTTCCCTCTCACTTGCATGCTCCTTCCAGCCGTCCCTTGTTCCCCTGTTTTAGCGGCTGCGCAAAATATGCGTCGCATGCAAAGAAAATAGACCCCCTGAGGGTATGATCGAAAACGGAAATTGCGGGTAACGAAGGTTTGTGGTATGCATTTTGACTGGCACGCGAGCAGATGCGAGCGAATACTCGTAAGCTTGTTGTTGAATGCTCACGGTCGCAAAACAAATGATTATTCACCCTCCGGTAACCGTTTTCTTGTTCAACTGGAATGCCCTCCTCAAGGCTCGCAACCTGCTTCTTTTTCTGTAAAAAACGAAACACATGTTGTGCTATCACGCTGCGTTGTTGGGCCCCGAACTACAACAACAACGGCTCCCGCCTGATACTTCCTCACACATGATTGCACAATCGCGCTCTCGCGAGGGACTATCTCACAAGTCATGCAGCAATCGCGCTCTCGCGTGGCACTTCCTTGCAGTATGTTCAAGCGCCGCGACCTCGCTGAGGAATCACGCTCTCGCTGTCGCCTTTCTCGCGCTGTGCTCGGCATCGCGCCATCGCTCGAGACACCCTCGCGATCCATGCAGGACGCACGCTTCAACAACCCGCCTTCTCGACCTGGCAGCCTGGCCCGCCTCCCCGACCCGTGCGCGAGGGTCTGCCCGCCCGATCGGGCCGTCTGGTTTTGCCACATGTTTCTGTTCCTAGCATCCCTCTGCACATCCACTTCGGCACCGCCTGCTCCCCTGGCCCCCCCGGCCCCCAGCCCCGCCTGTGCTCCCCCAGAAAATTCTGTTCCTAGCACCCCTCCTGCAGATTTCCCTCATGCTCCATCCTCCCCTCCCTGTGCCCAACCGTCCTCCGTCCCCTCCCTGGTGATAGGGCTGCGCTCGATGCGCGTGGCAGGCGCAAGGAAGATCTACCCGCAATGGGGCACGATCGAAGACGAAG
The DNA here is from genome assembly GCA_963575745.1 of Prorocentrum cordatum. NCBI lineage: Eukaryota > Dinophyceae > Prorocentrales > Prorocentraceae > Prorocentrum > Prorocentrum cordatum. The sequence goes on from CAUYUJ010021282.1 coordinate 593,701, forward strand.
AGGGCGAGGACCGAAGGTTTTTTCGGTATACGTGTTGAATGTCTCCGGTGGCCTGTATATGATGTTTCAAGTAAAGTGCTCCTCGCGGGGCGACCGCGATGCCTTTTATCAAGGGTAATTGACATGCCACCAAACTGGGCAGTTGGCCCCCAGTTCACAACAACAGCGGTTTCCGCCTGATACTTCCTCACAAGGCATTCCAAAATCAAGCTCTCGTGATTGACTTCGTCACAGTGTATGCACAAATCGCGTGCACATTCTTCAGACGCCGCGTTTTTGACACTCGGGAATGACGCTCTCGCTCGGGCCCTTCTCACGATTTACTTGGGTATCGCGGTGTCGCTCAAAACTTCCTCGCGATTCATGCAGGACGCACGCTTCATCAACCCGTCTGCTCGACCTGGCCGCCTGGGCCCGCCTTCCCGGCCCGCCCGTCAGGGCCTAGGCGCCCGATGGTCCCGTCTGTCTCGGCCACGTGACTTCTGCTCCCAACCCCCCTCTTGCTACTCTCTTTCTCTCTCTCTCTCTCTCTCTCTTTCTCACGTGCTCATCCTCTTCCTTCCCCCCGAGTCCCTTCCTTCCGTCCTCTCCTCCCTTGAGTCAGGGGCTGCACGAAATACACGTTGCAGGTAAGAAAGAGAGAGAGAGAGAAGTATATATATACACAAATGCCACAAATGGGCACGATCGAAGACGAAGAGGGCGGGAATTGAGGGTTTGGGATATGCGTGTTGAATGGCACGCGAGCAGATAAGAGCGATCAGTATCAGAGTGAGGAGGCCGAGCGGTCATTCATTGTCCCTGGGTGCGTGGCTGAAGTGGGGATCCGTGGTGAGGATATGTGTTGCGTTGTTGAATATTCACTTCTAACAAATATTTTTGTTGACCTCCCGAAACGGGTTCCGCGCGTTCTCGCCTCGACGCCGGGTACACTTTCTCTGAAAACAAAGCTCCCGCGCGAGCGCTGGCTTGAGTCTAAATGTGGGCCCTTGGAGGCCCAGCTACAACGACAACGGCTCCCGGTCGATACATCCTCACAATCCACCCCGAGACACCCTAGCAAGAGAGGCCCCCGAACTCAGGAAGGGCGCTATCGCTCATGACTTCCTCGCAGTTCAGTCAAGTTGTTGGAGGCCCAGCCACGACAAGGGCTCCTGCAGATACGTCCTCACGATTTACTGCCAGATCCCCTGGCCAGGAAGGCCCCCGAACTCAGGAACGGCACTCTCGCTCGAGACTGTCTCGGAATTCAGGCAAGTCGGTGGATGCCCAGACACGGCGACAACGGCTCCCGCTCGATATTTTTCCATAAGTGTTCCGGGAGCCCCTGGCCAGAGAGGCCCCCGAACTCAGGAACGGCGCTCTCGCCCGAGACTACCTCGCACTTCAGTCAGTCAGTGGCCGACAAGGAAGATATCGAAGTGGGCGGGTATCGAGGGTTGGGGTATACAGAATGCAAGACACGCGTGGCAATAAGATCGAACAATCTTAAAATCATTGCTGTTGTTATTGTTGTTGGTGTTGTTGCTGTTGTTGCTGTTTGTTATCGTCGTCCCAACCGCGACACACGCGCGACCCACTCCTCGACCCAACCCGCGACGCAACTCCCGACCCAACCGCAACCCACCCCGCGACCCACTCCGCGACCCACCCCGCGACCCACCCCGCGACCCACCCGGCGACCCATGACCCAACCCACGACCCAACCCGCGAGCCACCCGCGACCCGCACCCGCGACCCAACCCGCGACCCACACGCGACCCACCCCGTCGACCCACCCGCGACCCACCCGCGACAAACTTGCGACCCACCCGAGACCCACCCCGCGACCCACCCCGCGACCCACCCGCGACCCACCCGCGACCCAACAGCGACCCTCCCGCGACCCACCCGCGACCCAACCGCGACCCATTTGCGACCCACCCGCGACCTACCCACATTGGTTGAACGACAAACTCGTTGCCTGCGGGGAGCTCGTTGTATTATTCGTGGCGTCTGCGGCGGGCTTCTCCAGAGTCTCGCAGACTGCCGACGTCCCCACCGCCCCCTCACTCGTATCCGCATCTGCGGGGTGTTCTGTTAAAACGAGTGTTGTTGTTCTTGCCGTCGTCGTTGTTTGTTGTTGTCGTCGTTGAGTGTTGTTGTTGGTGGTGTTGGTGGTGTTGCTGTTGCTGTTGGTATTGTTGATGTTGTTGTTGTTGTCGTCCTTGCCCGCAACCCGCCCGCGACCCACACGCGACCCACCCCGCGACCCACCCCGCGACCCACCCCGCGACACATTTGTGACGTACTTCGCGGAAGCCCCCTCACTCTTGTGTTTGCTCTCCAGGTGCTGCCACGTGGCGGGGAGAGTTGAATGGCATGTCTCTCGCCCCCCAGGCTAGGCGGCGCGCCTGAAGGGGAAGTGAGAGAGGGCAAGCCTTCTCAGAAGACGGCAGGGCTCCTTAGAAGCCGCCCGGCCTTCGAAGGAGCCGTCCATATCTTCGTGCAATGCATATAGAACACGTCTCAGAAGGAGGGTGGTCTCCCGTGCCTTCTGATCACAGGCCCGCCCACTCTGCCTTTCCCGCTGGACTCTCCGCCGATCTGCTGCCTCGCGCCACATTCGTCCGACTAGCCTATCCCCGCTGAGTCGCGCAAAACGAGGAATCACGACGGACAAATTTTGCTATTTGCGGCCTGCCCTCGGAAGGGAGGAAGGGGGAACAAAAAGGTGAGGAGGAGGAGGAACAGCCAGCGGAAGTGATAGAGGAGGCGGAGGAGGAGGAGGAGGAGGAGGAGGAGGACAGGAAGGAGGAGGGGGAGGAGGAGGACGAGGAGGACGAGGAGGACAGGGAGGAGGACAGGGAGGAGGAGGAGGAGGAGGAGGAGGAGGAGGAGGAGGAGGACGGGGAGCACGAGGACGAGGAGGAGGAGTAGGAGGAGGATCAGCACTGCCGCAGGAGGAGTTAGAGAAGATCAGACGGGGCGTGGCTATCGAACACCTTTTGTGCACACCTGCGAGGGAACGCCATCCGACAGTGGGCCACAGCGGGGGGTGGGGAGGAGGATGGGGAGGGGGGGAGGACGAGGAGAGATGATGAGGAGAAGCAGGGAAGAGAAGCAGGATGAGGATAAGAATGCAGGGGGAGGGGTAGGAGGAGGAGGAGAAGGAAGGAGAAGGAACAAGCCACCGACGACGACGACTGAGACGAGGAGGGCAAGCCGGACCTGCAGAGCGGGTGCGCCTGGCACTTCGCCAAGCACCGCTGGAGAGGCAATGCCTGGCACTGCCGACGACGGGAGGTATCGTCGCTGCGGGTCGCCCCTCCCGTCGTGTTCCTTTGTCCCTTTGCTCTGACCGGCCCAAATAAACTATAAGAGCGATTACCTGGATGCTGTCGCCGAACATTCTGAATATGAACCGCACACTCCCTAATCAATATGTATGCGACGACCCCAGAAATTCCAAAATATTCCTGAAAGTGCATCAAAGACGGCACGTGTGAAATCAGACCGAAACTGAAATCCACCTGTGCGAGCTCGCGAGCCACCGACGGAAGTCGATGGCGGGAGGGAGGGGGGGGGGGTCCGAGGGCGGGAGGGAGGGAACACAGAGGCGGACGCACGGGAGAGGCGCGAGGGCGAGAATGGCCAGTGTCGGCGATGACGATTCGAGTGGACGGCGGCCCCCCACTGGCGCTGCGAAAGCTTCGCGGCGTCGCGCTGCGGGGCTCTTGACATCGCGGAACCTCTACGCAGCGGGACGGGGTTTGGAAAACCCTTGTGTTGTCCGGTCGGGGTTTGGCTGTGCCCCGCTCTAGCCATGCAATGTCTGCACTGGAGAAGATCCCAGTATCCCAGAATCACAGGACCCAGCGGACCGGCCTTTTTGCTGAGATTTGAATGTAGGAGGTGGGCTGGCAGGGCCGACATGTCTTCCAAAACTTGACTCTCCTCGCGCGCTTGGGCAGTGCCCTGCTCGCGCCCCGCAGTCCACGTCGAAAATTCACCCCGAATCTTACCGTAGAGGACGTACGTATGTCAACTCGACCGCAGTGCACGTCGAAAATTCTGCAAATATCAAAGTCAGCACGTCAAACATCTATAGTGCGAAATTCCCGAACGGGTGCACTATACGTGCTGACTCTGATGCTAGCAACGGGCACTGGACGTACTACCACTACAACCGAGGCGGACGAGCCCACACACCACCAGTCTTGCGACCCGAGAGCTGGCCGATCCCTGAGACTCGACACCGATGCCGCAAAACGCGGCCAGCAGCCTCGCTCAGCGCACTGCCCCCCCTCGGGAGGCCCAAAACAGACTGCTGCTGCTACCCCGCTTCCCTTCTCTCTCTCTCTCTCCTCTCTTTCCTCCTCCTCCCCTCCTCATGCCTACCGGAAATCGGGAACAGGTGTATAATCAGAACCTGCTGGAGGCCCGTACGGATTTATCGGATCGGCGACCTCAGGCAAGGGCTTTCTCTGGCGCCGATCCAAAAGTCAGCGCGGGCCTCCCAGAAAGTTTCTGCCTATCAGAACAACGAATGCCTGCATACACGTGGATTTTTTGGAGGTCCACGTGGAATTCTTGAATCGGCGCTGGGTCCTCCTCCCTGGTGCGCCGAGCGAGTCAGGGGCGGCGACGGAGGCACCGCCAAGTGGTTCCAGCGCCGATCTGAGAAACCCGCGCGGACCTTCAAACCTTTCATGCTCGTGTCATGTTTGTTCCCCGAGTGAAAGCCCCGTGTTGCTCCTCAGCTGCCCCCTCCCTTTGCGCCCACTGCGCAGGCTCCTCCCCGACCGCGGGCGCCAGGCCTGGAAATTGCCCAGGTCCCGACGGCCCTGGCAGCGCCGGCGCGGGTGTATGGACCACTCCGCGGGCGAGACGTGCTCGACGTGGAACTGCTGCTCGGCCAGCGGGAAGATGACAAGGCCAGTGCGCTGCTGAGCCGCGTGCAGCAGCGGCTCCCAGGGCGGACCCCAGACCTGATCGAGGACGCCAAGTGAACACCGACCCCGAGCTTGGCCAGGCCAGCCCTGGGCCGAGGACCGGGGCGTAGGCCTCGCAGGAAAGGAACGTACCCATATCCATACCCTCGAAGATCGCTTCCTCTGCGGGCAGTGGCTGCAACGGAGTTGAGATATGAATACGCCAGGGCCGAACGCCTTCGCTAGCTGAAACACTAGACAGCGACGCCACGGATATGGATGCTTCTTTCTCCGCGATGCGCCCTCCCAGCTGGGCCATGAGGGTGCACCCCCAGACATGCGATCCTTCAATTTCAATGCACGGGCATTTGGAAACTCGACCCATTCCCAGGGCCGTCTTGTCACCCGGAGCCGTTCTGTTGACGGTCCAGGGGCCCAATGAGGGCCCCCAAGGGCCGAATTGTTCGTTATGCAACACTTATTTCAAACAAAAAAAAGCGCCCGTCGTGTGTTGTGGAACCACGGGAACATGTCTGGGTACACCAGTGCTGGACCAAGAATCGGCCTGGCAAGTCGGGGAAACGCAGACATGGATTAGCGACGCGTGGATTAGCGACGGGTCCCGACTCCCGATTCCATGCGTAATCGACGCGCTCCGTCGCCAAATCAGCCGGCAATGCGCCATGCTTCGGGGGCACTTTCCCCGATCCATGGAACTGGCGTTCACGCACCAAATCCACTGATGCCTACGGTCGGGCTGATGTAATAAGGAACGACAACTAAGGAACGACGCCCCTCTTTGGCACACAGAGCGCCTGGGTGCACGAGGAGGGCTGGAAGAACAACCACGGGATAACCTCTGAAGAGCAGCGAGCCCCCTCTGGTACCCAGCGACATCCTTCTTTCAGCGTCTTCACTGTAATGCATATTGGCGTGCGCCCGAGCCAGGGCTTTTGATGACAGGATAGCTTATCATCGAACCGATAGGTCGGATCGGCGCTCGAAATGAATCGGATCGGCGGAAATCGCCAGACAGGTCGGGAGAAGTCGAATCGGCGGAAGCCGGCAGGCTAAACAGGCCCCCGCTGAAAAAAATCGGAGTCCAAGTCGGAATCCGAAGCCGAAACGAATCGGAATCAGAATCCATCGAAGTTTTGGCGGTTGCTAAAGGTGCCCCTGGCCCCGGGTGCCCCCAGCTTTTCGCTCCATTCTGGAGCCTGGAGCCCCTGGGGCCGCCTGGCCTCGCGATGGGCGCCTCCGTGGAGATCCTGGGGGCACCTCGGGCCAGGGTCGCCACTAGCAGCAGCATCCGACAATCGAACCCAATCGGAGGCATCGAAACGAGCTCCTTGCCATCGCTCGGACGTCCATTTCCCGTGCATTGTTCGGTTTCGTGCGTGTTTTTTTTTGCTCGCTGGTCCAGGATGGTCCTCGATGCTTCTCGCCGAGAAAAAATGCACACGTCCGAGCGATGCCAGGGCTCTGTATCGGTGCTGTGCTGCTGGTCGCCCCCCGAGGGCCGGGGGCGGCTGGCTGGGGCTGCGCAGCGGCGGCGCGGCTGCCAGCAGCTCCGCCAAGGCCGCCGCCGCGGCCTCGCCTGCCGGCCCCGTCGCCTGCCCGAGGGAGGGGGGGGGGCGCCGGGCTCGAGGCGTCTCCGCCGCATCGAACGGGACAGGATCCGCAGGAGCAGGAAGCGCTGCGGGGAAGGCCCCGCGCCCATGCCTAGAAAGGCGTCGGGCTCGCTAGGCAGTGTGGAAAACGAATCACGCCAGCGTCTGAGGGGGGGCGCCCGGTCAGCCGCACACCTGCCATAAGCATCGCCAGGAACTTTCGGAGGTCTGTGCGGCGCTTCGCGGATCGGGGCTGGAGCCCCTTGGCGGCGCCTCCAGCGCCGATCCGAGAGATCCGCGCGGACCTCCCAAACCGCATTGTTATGTCATGGACTGAGATCATTTTTTTATTCCGGCCGGTAAGGCGCGTTACCCGGGGGGGGGGGGAGGGTCGTGCCCCCCGGGTAACGGTAACGCTTGGGCTGGGCGGGGTATGGCGAAGCAGGGGCGCTCTGCGATCGCCATAGTATGCGCGCGAGCAGCACTCTCTGCCTGAGAGCACCACAGTGGCTTGCGATTCGAGTACAAGCGCAAAGCCCGCCGCGTGGTCCCGGCACCACGCCCGCGCCCGCGCGCGCGACGACGATGATCGACGAGCGACGAGCGACGAGGTCGACGACGACGACGACGACGTTTGCCGCCTGTTTCGGCCTCCGGAGGCCGTTTTCGGGCGCCGTCGACGACGACGACGACGACGACGACGACGACGACGACGACGACGACGACGACGATTCGAGTACAAGCGCAAAGCCCGCAAGCACCAGCATCGCGCATGCGAGCGCCGCAATGGCCTGCGAGCGCCCACAGTGCGCCTGCGACCACCACACCACAGTGCGCATGCCTTCGGGCACCAGCATGTTGGAGGGGAAGACCGAGACCCCCCCCGCGTACGAGCGTTACCGTTACGGGGGGGGGGGGGGGGGAGAGGCCCGGGTAACGAGCGTTACCCCCCAGAGGATAAAAAAAACAATCTCACTCTTCCCCGAGAAGAAGAACAGTACTAGCACTGTGGTACTGTTGGAGGCGCGCGCCAGACACGAACATCCAATACAACTATATGCTGGTTTGAAGGAAAGGGCCGATCGGTCTTGCGCCATCCCTGGGCGCGTGGCTGAAGTGGGGCTCCGTGGCCCGGATTCTGCTCATCGTTCTTTTTTCAATTCTCGTTTCCAAGAGAATGTTACCCCCCCTGCCCTGTGCCCATGCCTCCCAGGGTTCGGAGTGTATACAAAGGAGAATATCCGGTCAGAGATTGTGTGGTTGGCCCCTGGTTTACCACAGCAGCGGCTCCAGCCTGATACTTCATCACAAGCCATTCAGCTACGCGCTCTCGCCCACGACCTCCTCACATGTTATCCAAGAATCGCGCTCTTGCGTGGCACTTCCTCACAATTAATGGACACGCCGTGCCTTCGACACTCAAGAATCACGTTGTCGCTCTGGACGTCCTCACGATTTACATAAGAATCTCGCTGTCGTTCGAAACTTCCTCGCGATTCATGTTTGATTGACGCTTAAGCGGCTCACCCGCTCGACCCGGCCTACTGGGCCCGCCCGCCCGACCCGCCCGTTAGGGTCCGCCCGTCTGGTTGTGCCGCTTGTGCTCTTGCTCCAAACCCACCACTGCAAATCTCTTTCGTGCTCCATCCTTCTCCATGCCCCTTGTCTCGTCCCTCCTCCCTCCCTTCTCCTGTTTTGGGGGCTGCGCCAACTACACGCGGCAGGCAAGGAAGCTATGCCCCCGAGAGGGGCACGAAGAAAGACGAAGAGGGCGGATGTCGAGGGTCTGGGATATCCACGCGAAGAGACACGCGGGCACGTTCAGGCGAACAGTCATAAAATGGCTCCTCCTCCCCCTCCTCCTCCTCCTCCTCCTCCTCCCCCTCCCCCTCCTCCTCCTCCTCCTCCTCCTTTGATGAGTTCTGATTTCTGAAAAAAATGATCACTGATCCACCCTGCCGTGTGCCCAACATGTACTGCTCACCAGAAATGCCCCTCTGGGGGCTCGCACCGTGTGAAACATGCTTTACAAGCGAATGGGCCCTGAGAATCTGTTGGTCCCCAATGTATCGCAACAGCGGCTCCCGCCTGATACTTCTCCACACATCATTAAGCATCGCGCTGCCGCGCGGGACTTCCTCACACTTTCTGCAGGAATCGGGCTCTCACGTGGTACCTCCTAGCAGTTTATGATTCATGGACACGCCGCGCCTTCGACACTCGAATCACGCGTTCGCCGTGGACTTCCTCACGATTTTTTTGCGGACCGCGCTTAGGCGACCTGCTCACGCGACTCGCCCGTCAGGGCCCGCCCGCTAGACCCGCCCGTTAGAATACACCCGCCCGTCCGCGCGTCTGGTTGTGCCCCTCGAAAATGGCGGGCGTCGGACGTTTAATCCGTGTTGGGTGGCACGCGAACATCTGAAAACGACCAATCCGGGAATCATTGTTGCTGTTGTCGTCGTCCTCCCCAACGACCCACCCCGCGACCCACCCTGCGGCGCGCCCGCGACACACCCGCGAACCACCCGCTACCCGGCCCCGCCCGACCCCTCATGCTTATCCACATCTGCGGGGCGCTGCGGTATATGGTTCCCCCACCGATTTGGCGAGAAAGCGCCAACCGAGATTTCAGAGCGTGCGTGTCGACCCTGTGGCCAGCGCGTTAGCCGTCTGCGAAGCTCCGACGGGTCCGCCACCTGCGCCAAATTCTCAACAAAACAATGTGGGTGGGTCGCTTTGGGTCGCGGGTGGGTCGCAAATGGGTCACGGGGTTGGTCACGGGTTGGGTCGCGGGGTGGGTCGCGGGGTGGGTCGCTGGGTGGGTAGCGGGCGGGTCGCGGGCGAGGACGACGACAACAACGCAACATCGCAACAACAACAATGACGATGACAACACAAACAACAACAAAAAGAACGACAACAACAATAACGACAACACCATCACCACCACGAACAACAACAGTACAATCAGCAAGCACAACACCATCAACAACAAGTATGTTAAGACTTTTCGCTTTTTACTGGCACGCGTGTCTTGCATTCTGTATACCCAAACTCTCGATACTCGCCCACTTCGTCTTCGATTGCACCCTTTTCGGGGGGGTCCGTTATTCCCATTCCCAGATCTCCCGCCCAATGAGGCCCTCGAAAACACATGCCCGCGCCTTGCTGCGCCGATGCGAGACCGCCAGTGGGACCCCAGCGAAGGGTAGAGCACAAGGAAGTATCGAACGACAGGATTGCCTTGGCGGGGATGGGGGCTGTCGGCGGTGAGGCAAGGACTTGGCCCTGAATAGAAAGGGAGGAAGTCTCGAGCAGGGCTGCTGTTGTTGCAGGGAGCGGCGCCAATGCTGCAGAGAGTAGGGCGCTAGTCCAGCGTAAAACAAAACGAAGTCTCGAGCGGGAACGCTGGTTTTGTTGGGGCGGCGGCATTCGGCGGCGAGGAGGAACACCGCCTCGAAAAAGAAGGAATAATCGAGCGGGAGCCGTGGTTTTGTCGGGACGGGGGCTGTCGGCGGCGAGGAACAGCACCGCCCCGAGGAAAAACAAAGGAAATCTCGAGCGGGAGCGTTGTTCTTGCTGGGAGCGGCGCCAATTCAAGAAGGTAGGGCGCTAATCCAACGTAAAACGGAAGGAGGTCTCGGGTGGGAACGCTGGTTTTGTCGGGGCGGCGGTTTTCGGCGGCGAGGAGGAGCACCGCCTCCAGTAAGAAGGGAGGAAGCATCGAGCGGGAGCCCTCGTTTTGTCGGGACGGGGGTTGTCGTCGGCGAGGAACAGCACCGCCTTCAGGAAAAAGGGAGGAAGCCTCGAGCGGGAGCGTTGTTCTTGCTGGAAACGGCGCCAATTCAAAAGAGAGTTGGGCGCCAGTCCGGCGTAAAACGGAAGGAATTCTCGGGTGGGAGCGCTGGTTTGGCCGGGGCGGCGGCTTTCGGCGGCGAAGAGGAGGCCCGCCTGGAGTAAAAAAGGGAGGAAGCCTCGAGCGGAAGCTTTGTTTTTGCTGGGGGCGGCGCCGATGAGAGAAAAACTAGCGCGCCAGTCCAAGGTAAAACGGGTGGAAGTTTCGAGCGGAAGCGCTGGTTTTGTTAGGACGGCGGCTTTCGGCGGCGAGGAAGAACACCAGCCCTGAGTAAAAAAGGAAGAAGTCTCGAGCGGGAGCGTTGTTGCTGTTGGGGGGCTGGTTTTGGCGGTCCCCCAAGCCGCTCGAGCGTGAGCCTTATTTTCAATGAAAATGTAGCCGGCGCCTCGGCGAGAGCGAAAGGGCGTCTGTAAGGGGTCCAACAATAATAGCTGTTTAGTAATTAACATTCAACAACAACAACAGCAGCAACAACACCAACAACAACAACAGTAACAGTAACAAACACAACAACACCAACAACCCCAACCACAACAACAACAATCATGTTAAAACTGTTCGCTCTGATCTGCGCGCGTGCCATTCAACACGTAGAGACCAGATCCTCGATATCCGCTCTCTTCATATTCGATCCCAAACCTTCGGGTATGTCTTTCTTAATTGCAACGTGTATCCCATGCAGCCCCTACGCCAGGGGAAGAGACGACGGATGGAAAAAAGGAAAAAGGGAAAAGGGGGAGGGAGGAGGATGGAGCACGAGAGACAGACCAGCAGAAAACATGTGGCAGAACCAGACGGGCAGATCGGGCGGGTAGGCCCTAGTAGGCGGGTCGGGAAGGCGGGCCCAGGCAGCCAGGTTGAGCAGGCGGGTTCCTGAAGCGTGCGTCCTGCATGACTCGCGAGGCTCGGGCGATAGCGCAATTCCCAAGTCAAATTTGAGATATGTCAAAGCGAGAGCGTGATTCCTGACTGTCGAGGGCGCGTCAGGATAAATTGCGAGGAAGTCCCACGCGAGAGCGAAATTCCTGCATAAACTGTGAGGTGTCCCGCGCGAGAGCGCGATTTGAGCATAACTTGAGACGAAATATCCGGCGGGAGCCGTTGTCGTCGTAACTCGGGGGGCAGGGGCCCAATTCTGAGACCAACGACCTTCCCTGATAAAAGAACAGGGTGCGAGCCTCGGGGAAGGGCACTTCAAGTGAAGCATACAATGTGCCCCGGAGGAGGGGATCAATAATAGTTAGACTTCAGCAGTCAGGGTTCAACAACAACAACAACGACAGCAACAACAACAACAACAACAGCAACAGCAACAACAACAGCAACAACAATAACAACAACAACAACAACAGCAACAACAACAACAACATCAACAACAACAACAACAACAACAACAACAACAACAACAACGACGACAACAACAACAACAACAACAACAACAACAACAACAACAACAACAACAACAACAACAACAACAACAACAACAACAACATCATCAACAACGACAACAACCAGCATGTGCAACCTGTTCGCTCCTGTCTGCGTGCTTGCCATTCAACAAGCGTGTCCCAAATCCTCGATATCCGCTCTAATCGTATTCGATCGCACCCCCTTAGGGTATGTCTTTCTTGCATGCTACGTGTATTTCATGCAGACCCTACGTCAGGTGATGAGAGGGCAGACGGAAGAAAGGGAAAAGGGGGAGGGAGGAGGATGGAGCACGAGAGTCAGAGTAGCAGGAGGCCAGGAGCAGAAAGGCCGTGGCAGAATCAGACTGGTAGGGCAAGCGGGTAAACCCCAACGGGCGGGTCGGGAAGGCGGGCCCAGGCGGCCAGGTCGAGCAGGCGTCCTGCATGAATCGCGAGTCGCGAGCGATAGCGCGATTCCCAAAGAAATCGCGAGACATGCACGGCGAGAGCGTGATTCCTGAGTGTCGAGGGCGCGGCGTCTGAATAAATCCCAAGGAGGTCCCACGCGAGAGCGAGCTTCCTGTATAAACTGCGGGGGAGTCCCGCGCGAGAGCGCGACTTGAGCAAAAACTGCGAGGAAGTATCCAGCGGGAGCCTTTGTTGTTGTAAGCTGGGGGGAAGGAAAAGTTTAGTGACCCGACGCTGTCCCTTGTAAAAAACAGGGTGCGAGACGAGGAAGGAACACATTCATTGAAATATACGACAGTTACCAGAGAAGGTGGGGTCAACAATAACTGTCCTGTAGAAATGACAATCCAACAGAGACAGCAGCAACAACAACAACAACACAACACCAATCGGCGCCGCGGAAATTACTTCAGCCACGCACCAAGCGACAATGAGTGACCGGTCGGCCCCCTCCTCCGCCTCCTCCTCCTCCTCCTGCTCGTCCTCGTCCTCGTCGTCGTCGTGCTCCTCGTCCTCCTCCTCCCTCGTCGCCCTCCTCGTCGTCGTCGTCGCCCTCCTCCTCGTCGTCCTCGTCCTCCTCGTCCTCCTCCTCCTCGTCCTCACTCTGATCTCGTCCCCCAAACGGTACAGCGGGAGGGCGCCCGCGGAGATGTCGGAAAGCGTGCGCGTCGCCCCATGCGGGACCGACGCGCACTCCCGTATGGCTCTTGAGTGTCGGCGAACCGATCAGTATCCTTAAGTCGGGCGTGTCCCCCACAGGGGGATCTTCGACGAAACATGCAACATATGCTAAACATGCTCCAAAATAAAATGGTCAAACATACAACAAATAGTCCGCAGACTATATTTTGACTATTTTTTGACATTCCCCCTGTAGAGGGACGGGCCCAACTTGAACCTATCCCCATGAGCGTGGCCTGAGTCCCGCGAGCCGATTTCCCCCCCTAAGATGGGGAAATCGGCGGTTCCCTTCAAGTTTCGAGGGGCATGCCCCCAACTGGGGTGGTGGGAAGGTGGGGATCAGAACGGGGATGGGGATGGGGACATGGGTCGGTTAAACGATACTGCGATGTGTGGGTGATGCCGATCGAGCCGTGCTCCGTCGCGGCGTGGGCCCTCCGGGACTCTCGGCCCCATGCCGGGAACCTCTTCTCGTAGTGGGCTGCTCTTCGGCCCTCCGCCCAAGCGCCCTGGGAGCCGCTCCCGTGGGAGGGTGCCGAGGATCGAGGAGGAGACGCCACCCGCAGTCTGTTCACTGCGCCCGGAGCTTTTCTTTGGCCAGCGCAATCTTGGGAGGAGGAGGAGGCGGAGGGAAGCCGAGGGGCCTGAAGCGCGACGGACCTCCGAATGAAGCGAGACGAACCTCACGACACCGACGACTGGAGGCATGGGTTGGCCCATCCACTCTCGCTCGAAATCGCCAGGTCCCCGGAGCCCCTAACACACACCGTGCGGACAGGCTTGTGGAGCTGCGACCACAGGTGACGACGCGGAGGAGGGGGAGCAAGCGGCGCGGAGCACTGCGCCACCTGACCTGAACTCCTTCACCGCTTTGCGGGTTTTCTTTTACAGTGCAGTTTGTTGGCGGCGCGCAGAGGGGGGTCGGGGGACGAGGAAGGCGTCTTAGAAGGAGGCTGCTTCTCATAAGAATTCCCCCCTCCTGGTATTCCCTTATGCGCGTGACCGATTCTTGTGAGAAGGTGCACGAAGAGGAACGACCGCACCGCAGCACAAGATTCGAGTAAAATATCGACGTGTTTGTATCGGATCTGCGCAAAACAGACATAGCATGATAGTACACCTACGGACGTTATACGTATTGTTTTGCAGAGTCGAGAAACAACATTCCTGGGGCACATCGAATATGTAGTCGATCTTCTCCTTGAAAGGTAAGCCCGCACACTCCGCGGGCAAAAGGCGGCAAGACCAGCATCAGGTTGGCTTGGAATGGAGGCATCCGCGGGAGAAGGAGGAGGCACAGGGGAGAGGAGGGGGAGATGAAGGAGGAGGGCGAGGAGGAAGGGGAGGAATATGCGGAGGAAGGGGGAGGAGAAGGGGTAGCAGGATCCAGAGAGAGGAGGGGGAGCATAACGATATGAGATACGCCCGACATCACATGGGGGGGGGGGCGCCGCGTATGCCGCCAGGGTAAGCCGGCGACCCCATGGCGCTTCAAGGCTGTAAGGGAGGGGAGCTGGGGCTGCGCCGCCTGACCCGGGCGCCCCCCGTGAAGCTGCAAGGGCGGCCCCGGGAGGCACAGCAAACAGACCTGCGGTCAACACATGCATATAAGCAGGCTGCTAGGGGGTGGACAGAACCCCCACCAGTGACACGTCGATTGGTGAATTTTGCGTTTTCGGCTCTCGAGAGGGCGCCGTGGCCGTTATTTTCCTGGCCTGCGCCCGCCAGGTTTGGGCCTCAGGTCGTTTTCACTAAACCACGTTTTACTAAAGGGGGGTCTGTCCATCCCCGAGCTGCGCGGTAAAGATGCAATGGCCTCGGAGGGCCATGCCCGGGCACTTCGAGCGGGGCTGGCCATCGACGACGACGATGACCGAAGAGGCAAGGATGCAGGGGTACCCTGGGGAAGTCGATCATCCTCACTAGGCGGGTTGACTGTACTGACCAGGAAGGAGGCCAGCCATCTCCAAGTGGACACGGGGGAGAGCATTGAAGGGAACGGTGCCCGACAGAGCATGGTGTCCGAGATAAACAACGAAAGCTGTTCGGCAGGCGGCGCTCACCACTTGCACGACCACACGCACATTGGTGAAACCCACGACGAGACCATGTCCAGAATGAGAGCGCTTGATAGTAAGAATCGCCCCGAAGTTCCTCAATCCCCATACCGGCTCTCAATCGAGATCGGGCTCGAACTCGAGATCCTCCCCCATCCTCGATATCACGATCTGGGCCACAGCGGCACCCCCATCTCTTCCACACTTATCCTGCAGTATCTCTCCTCCTCCTCCTCCTCCTCCTCCTCCACCTCCTCCCTCTCGGTCTACAGTCTATCCGCCTCAATACCCTGCATCGCAGGTGACGTTCACTCCTCCTGCTCTTCCTCCTCAACGTCCTCGTTCTCCTCCGCCTCCTCCTCCTCCTCCTCACCCTCCTCACCCAAGACATCCGACGTCGTCGCTGTTGCTCCACCACGCGGCTCCCCAGAAGCCCCGAGCCCTTCCTGGGGACCAGCTGCTCCTCGTCCTGGACAGCCGCGTGCCGGCCCCGGGCTCTGCGCGGGCCCCTGCAGAGGCCGGAAAAAAGGCCAGACTCCTACTCCTCCTCCTCCTCCTCCTCCTCCTCCTCCTCCTCCTCCTCCTCCTCCTCCTCCTCCTCCCCTCCTCCTCCTCCTCCTCCTCCTCCTCCTCCTCCTCCTCCTCCTCCTCCTCCTCCTCCTCCTCCTCCTCCCCCTCACAGTGCCACTGTGAGAGGTGGTGCTGGAGTCCAGCGTGGGTCTGTTACCAAAGAGAGGGTCACGCGACAAAAATGTTGGAACACTGCTTATGCCTGTCCGTGCATGTGCCCGAACCGTGAACCAGGAGCCGCGAACAAGAGTATGCCCGCCCTCGTGTCGTGAGCCGCGAACTGGCCATCGCTCGGACGTCCATTCCCTGTGTTTTTTTCCGGTTTCGTGCGTGTTGTTTTCCCCAAATGATCAAGGATGCTCCTCGATGGTCCTCGCCGAAGGCAAAATGCACACGTCCGAGCGAACCAGTCGTCGGTCCACGGTCCACGACGCGAGGGTGTCGGGGCCCTCCCCGTCCCTTCCCCCGTGCCGCGCGGGCCTCCGCCTGGAGGAGCGCGGCCAGGGCCACCGCCTGGGGGCAGTGGGCCAGCAGGAAGCGGCGGTTCTCGGTCCCGGCGAAGAATGCCAGCAGCTCCCGGACCAGAGAGGGGAAGGAGGAGGGGAGAGAGAAAGAGAGGAACGCAGAAATGGAAGAGAGAGAGAGAGAGAGATAGGGGAGGACGCGACGAGGAGGAGTGGGAGCGGGTGCAGGAGGAGTCCGGGACCGAGGGAGACGGAGGAGGAGGATGACGAGGCGGTGGAATGCAGAAACATAGAAGGGACGAGTTTGACGATAATGGCGGAGGATGGGGGGGGGCGGGGAAAGCTGGATAATAGCGGAGGAAAGCGGATAAAGATAGGCCTGAAAGGTGCAGGAGTCTCTAAAAGAGGGTGAGAAGGGAACAGCAGCAGAAGCAGCAGTGGCAGTCAGCAGTCAGCAGTCGCTGTAGGAGGGAAGGAGTGAGGGTGGGAAGGAAGGGAAGCAGGGGACTGGGGTGCTGAGAGGGGGGAGCAATGAGACGGAGAGCGAGAACAAATTGCAAAGAGGAGCGGGGAGGAGGAGAGCCGAAGGAGGAGGCGAAGGTGAAGGGGGCGAGAGGCGAGGAGGGAGGCGAAGCCAAAGGGGGGAGATGAGACTGCGGCGAAGGAGAAAAGGAGGAGGAGAGCCTGTGCGAGAGGATGGGGCGGGCGGGAGGACGACACAGAGAGCCCACCGCATCAACCCCTCCCCCTCCTGAAGGGGGGGATGGGGAACTCCGAGCGTGTTCGAAGACCTCGGGCAACTTCCGCAAACCACCGAAGGCCCACGCCAGACCCCGCCACCCCGCCGAAGACAATCAAGACTGACGACAAACTTTCCGGTCAGCCTCCTCCTCCTCCTCCTCCTTCTCGGCTTCGTCCTCCTTCTGCCACTCCTCCTCCACCTCCTCCTTATCCTCCCCCTCCTCCACCTCCTCCCCCCCAGACCACCAAGACTGACCTCCACCTCCTCCACCTCCACCAAGACTGACCTGCCCCTCCACCTCCTCCTGGGGAAGGGGGGACGAGCAGCAGCCACCGTTCGTGAGCAGCCCCTGGTTTGTCCAATGATTTCACCACTCGCCCTCCCCCTCTCTTCTTGGCAGCGCGCACAAGGGAGCAGAGGGAGGGCGGGGCTGCTTCTTCGAAGCACACACAGCTTCTTAGAAGCAGGCCGCCTGCATCTTAGAAGCACGCCAGGAACAGCTCCCAAGAAGCAGCCGCAAACTTCTGAGAAGGGGCGTCCGCGCCTTCTAAAAAGGGGGTGTTTCTGCGCGTGGCTGATTTTCCTCTCGCCCCGCTTCTCCTTCCCCTCCTCCTCCTCCTCCTCCTCCTCCTCCTCCTCCTTCTCCCCCTCCTCATTGCCATAACTCGGTCGTCCATTCCCCGAACATTCGTCGGTCTCGTGCGTTCCTTTTTCGTCGGATGGCCCAAGATGCCCCATCGGTGGTCCTGGCAAAGAAAAAATGAGCACGTCCGAGCGATGACAAGCCTCCGTGGGACATGCGCCCTGCTCCCGCTCGCCCCGTGGAAGGCCGGCAGCCAGGGACCCCGAGAGATGCGATCGTGTCTGAGCTTCTCGGGGTGTTCCTGCCCGAGGCGTGCCAGCTGCTGACCTGCATGAGACCCGCGGGGGTGCTGAGGGCGCTGACTAAATCGAATCCCGAGGGAAACGCTCGGGCCAAAGGCCAATAAGAGAGCTCAATGAGATTGATGACCAAGATCGGGAAACTCGACCACGTCCTGAGCTCCCAGGTCCTTCGTCCAACAAACGACGGAGGAGGGACCCTGGAAGCCGAGGAAGGTCACGACCCAGAGGGGGAGGAGGGGAGGAGGAGGAAGAGGAGGAGGAGGAGGAGGAGAAGGAGGAGGAGGAGGAGGAGGGACGCTGGCCAGCAGGGGGGAGAGCGGGCCAAGAGCAAAAGCAGCGAGGAGAAGGACAAGGTCCTAAGGTCCCTGGCGGCGGCGCGGCGGGCGCTGGAAAACCCATAATCATGTACGTTCACGACAGGGTCGAACAATGAATTGTCAATCTCGCCCGGTAGACGACAGCAGCAACAGCAGGACGAGGAGCCAGATGAGCGAGAGGTGGACGAGAGACTAGGATCAGCCGGCTGACTTCGGACCAGAAAAAAGAGGGCGGCCGCGGACGCGGAGGCGAGCTGGGAGGACAGGTCGTGCAGCGATGCACGCATATCTGCACATAATGCCCTCATCTGATCAGGGCCAATAGTGGAGGAGGAGGAGGAGGAGGAGGTTGAGGGGGCTCAGTGTAAATCCCAGATGCACTAAGGGTGTTGCAATCAACACTCCCTCCAAATTCCCTCTTCGCATGTCTCTGCTACAATGTATGTCATTATGGGGAGTGGCCCATTAGAAGATAACCATCTGAGAAACCTTAATCATGGCAAAACCCCGTCCCCGGGACTTCAACGCAGGGATGAGCGTGACTGCTGTGTCCTGCCAATGCTGAGCCGTGCGTCATTCCTGGGACTTCAACACCACGAGTCAACGTGGCTGTTGCGTCCTGCCGGCCTTGAACAGTGCCAGAACACCACTCCTGGGACTTCAACCATACGAGTTCTTGGAGCTGTCGCAAACAGGTGTGCGCGGCG
This sequence comes from Prorocentrum cordatum, assembly GCA_963575745.1. Lineage (NCBI taxonomy): Eukaryota > Dinophyceae > Prorocentrales > Prorocentraceae > Prorocentrum > Prorocentrum cordatum. The sequence continues at coordinate 612,383 of CAUYUJ010021282.1, forward strand.
CTACAGCGCGAGCAACATGTTGAAGAGACACCGCCCTAAATCCCTGAAGCTGCTGCAAGCGTTTGCAACAAATGTGCTCGGCGCTAACGCGGCAACCACCTTTTTAAAACGGCCTGTCCTCCACCCGCGAAACTTTGCAAACTGGCGCGCGGCGCTACTGCGAAAACCACATCATGAGGAAGAACCGCCCTCCATCCTTGAAGATGCTGCAGCCTTCCAGTTTCAGGATCAAGAACGGTGAATGATGAGCCTGTTTTCCACCACCACCACCACAACCACCACCACCATAAGTTGGAGGGGGGAAGGAGGTGGAGGAGGAGAAGGAGGAGGAGGATTTTTTGCATGGGACCATGCTGCAGCCGCATACACCACTCAGGGTGGGCGAGGCCCTGAGGGAAATCAGCCACAGCCGTACCCAACCGCACTGAGCAGTCGGTACGGAATCGTCTGCGACAGAGAGGTGGGTGTGCCTGGGCGCTAACCGAGACCAGACAACAGAGACCCACCTCAGTGTGGCCCCTCACAGGCACACAGGGACCAAGGGGACCCTGCTACACCTGGACGAGGGCCAGCAGAGGCACGGCAGGGCACAGTGCCACAGTCCTCCCACGAGGAACAAAACAAAGAGGCCCTCGACACGGGAGGACGCGCGACAACGAACCCACCAGAGTTAGGCGGGTAGCAATGCCGCTAGCAAGATCCTGCCCGTGGAGTGTGCCTCGGAGCCCGCAGGCCCTCGACTGTACCAAAGGACATGCGGAAAACACGCAGGCCACGGCTGCGAGCGTGTCGGGGCTGGGAGCCAAGCTCCTGTCCGCAGCGACACCTCCAACCCATGACCACGGGGCGATAGCCCCCGAAATAAAAGAGTGGGCCCCACTGCACGAAACGCACGCGTGCACGCACACGAACCGAGTGGAGGGCCAGGCGATGGGGCCAGGGACAACTCACCAGGCCTCAGCAAACGCCGTGGGAGCGACAGTCGGGGTAGACGTACCCCCGTGCTCCCCTCAAGAAACCATCACCAATGCGCACACTTCCCCCAAAGATGGGGTGCCTGACACACGTGCGGAAACGTACGAACTAATCGAAGAAGGGCTAACACAAGGACGACGAGGCTGCCCCAGGTGCTGATGCGCCTGGACGACAAGTCCTCGCCCCAGATGTACAGCCGAGCACAGGCTAAATGGCAAAAGACAACAAAATATCGACCCCCCACACAAGGACGACGAGACCACCAGCCCCTGGTGCAACAAGCGCCAGGACGGCTGGTGATCTCGCCCCAGATGTGGGGTATAGCACGGATGCCTGCCAAAAGGGCCAGACGCATCGGGCCGTGCAAGAAGAAAGGGACGAACACAGTACTAAAGATGGAGGAGGAGGAGGAGGAGGAGGAGGAAGAGGAGGAGGAGGAGGACCCCCTCCCACTCCTACTTCTTGTGGTGGCGTCGGAAAGCAAGCCCACCAGTGAGGAAGTCCTGGGTGAAGCGCCTGGCCCGCCCCACCGCCACGCCTAGGGTGCGACAGGGATGCGTTATGTAGCACGCCGCGCCTGCGGATAAGAGCGAGGGTGCGGTGGCGCAGAAAACCTACGCCCAGGACCCTCCGTCGCCCAAGACCCCCAGGCCCAGGACCTTCCGCCAGATAGAACCGGGCCCGCAGCGGCCACGCACGCCCAGGGATGATTGAGAGAGCCCAGGAATGGCGCAGGGGGGAGGAGAAGGAGGAGGAGGAGGAGGAGGAGGAGGAGGAGGAGAGGAGGAGGAAGGAGGGAGGAGGAGGAGGAGAAGGAGGGAGGAGGAGAAGGAGGAGGAGGAGAAGGAGGGGGAGAGAAGGAGAGGAGGAGGGAGGTGGAGGAGGAGGAGGGAGGAGGAGGATGAGGAAGCAAGGAGGAGGAGACGGCAAGGACTGGCGAAGGGGGAGGAGGGGGAGGAGGGGGAGGAGGAGGAGGAGGAGGGGGAGGAGGAGGACGAGGAGGAGGTAGGACGGGGCCCAGGCCGAGGCGGAGGGACCTGCGGCCCGCTCTCGCTCGCCCGCCGGGAGGCCAGCAGCTCTGCCGCCTCCCGCAGCGGCGCGGCAAGCCCGACGCCGGACGCCTCCAGGCGCGCGCAGTCGTCCTCCGGGGCGGAGGGCTTGTCCTCCGCGCGCGCACGGACCCCGACGGCCCCGACTTGGAGGCAGCTGGGGGGTCTGAATGGGATCTGTGAGGAAGGGGGGGGGTGAAGCCAAATCCGCTCAAAATCTGCCTTCAGACCCCTCACAGGGGTACAGCTGAAGCAATTTCTCCCGCCAGATCCGTTTTGCACGGTCCCGGGTCCCGAAAACGGCCCAAGGAGGCCGAATAATAAAAAAACCTTCCCGAACCCAGAACCTCGAACCTGCCCTCCCTTCCTAGCGAGCAGAAAATCCGTCCTCATAAAGAGCACCCCGACAGCCCGACAACCGAAGCCGTGTAGTGGACGGTAGACGCACCCAAGAAAGGAGTCGAACAAGGCCAGGCTGCCGAGTCAGCGCCCAGGGCCGTGTAGCAAACGCAAGTGGCCATGGTCGGGGTGGTGGTTTCTCCTTTGACTAGCAATGCGGCTGGCAGTGCTTTTGGACGCCCGAAATGGGTACGTAAAGAATGGGTACAATGCCCAACAATAAATGCTGTCCCAAACCAACAGCGGCCGCTGTTGGGCAGGCGGCCTTCTGTCTCGAATGGACACAGGCCGCGGCGGCGTGGACAGCGAGTACGGTTCAAAATGAACAAGATCCGATGTTCGTGCAGAGTGCTGGGCCCGCAACGGCCCAGACGCCTCGGGGCGCGCCCGATGGGCACCCCGACGCCGCCATCGAGGGGGCCGGCGGCGCCTCAGCGCCCCAGGGCGCCTCGATGGCGAGGGGCGCCTCCGCGCTGCAGGCCCCGCGCCTGGCCATCGCTCGGACGTCCATTCCCTGTGCGTTTTTCGGTTTCGTGCGTGGCTTTTTCGCCATATGATCAAGGATGCTCCTCGATGGTCCTCGCCGAAGAAAAGAATGCACACGTCCGAGCGATGCCAAGGGCAGCGCGCCCGCGGGGGCGCGGTCGGCCACACCCGTCTCTCGCGATTGGCAGCCGAAGGACCCCATAACCCTTAAGGAGCGGACCTGAGTTCAGAAGGGCAACGGCCATAGGCTGCTTGGCTCCGCAGGTGTATCCGAGCCAGCCGCCCCGAGGGACCACTCCTTTTGCGAGGGCAGGGGCCTGAATTAGAAGACTTCTCCATGCTGTGATCCGGCTCAAGGGTGTGTTTACTCTCGCTGATCTCGGATGTCGCGAAAACTGGTCCTGGCCCAAGGGTAAGACGTAGCCAGGACGAAGACTCATTCGGCTCTCAGAGCATGTCAAAAAACGCTCTGATGGCGTTCCGGAGCGCTCTTGAACGGATTTGTCCGTGTCCTAGCCGCGCCCGAACGTGCCCCCAGCTTTTCGCGCCATGTTCGGGCCCCAAGGAGCCCCAGGCTATTCGCGCCATGTTGGTGCCCCTTGGGCCTCGTCAGGGGTGCCTTGCTGGCTGACCTCGGCAATCACTGGACAGAAGATCCTGGAGCTTAGACATGTCTCTCAAAACGGTGAGGGTTTGTGCTCTCCCTGTTTGACCTCTCACGTTTCATTTCTTTTCGTTGGTGCCGTGTTATGCCCGGTCTGGTGGCAAATCTGACAAACTTGTGGACCGTTTCCATTCCACTGCTTGTATCCTGACTGTGTCGTTCACGGCGTGCCGTTGCTGGATCGTCTCGCGCAGGCAAGCTCTGAGCACATTGCGTCTCCGAGTCGCCGTCGGAGGAGGCGCCCGGAGGGGGGGAAGAGGCGCGACCGTCTTCGACGGGCACGTGGCTCGGGGAGCCCCTCGTCGCCCCCGCCTGCGTCCACTTCCTCCTCGTCCAGAACGTGCTCCACGGCTTCCAAATCCTCCCTGTCGTCCAGTGTCGCGAGGTCGTCGTCGTTGGACCCACAGGGGCCAGGAACACATGTGGCAACCCAGCTCCCCCCCGCCCGCGACGAAGGCCTTCAGGGGAAGGGGAGGAGGGAATGGAGGAGGGCGGGGGGGGGGGCAGGAGAGGGGTGGGTCCAGAGCGGGCCAAGGATGCGTCACCGATGCTGCGGCACACGCTGCCGCCCCAGGTCCCCTCCTCATATCGGGCCGGGCGAAAGGGGGGGACAGCACAGGGGGGGTTGAGGATCAACCCACGTAGCAGCTGATGTTCCCGGCGCCTCCCGGCGCCGGGAGATGGGCCCGGCGGCGGGGCCGGAACCAGCTGCATGCAGCAGATTTCGCACCCCCCCCTTTCCCTATCCCCCCCCTTCGTTCGGCCCTCCTCACAAGTCCCTGCAGCTGTGCGTTGCTCTCGACAGCGTGCCCCCCCAAGTGACGAGCGCTCGGCGGTCGTGCCACGGAAGCGAGACCCCGTTCCAAGACGGATCCGCCCTCCACCCTTCCAGCCAGACTTGGCATTCGACTGGTTTGACACTGCTCTGCCCTGAGTTCAGGCTGGCCGAATTCAGAGGCGTAGCGTTGCATCATCTTATGTGATTCCTGCACTGAAGTCACTCGTCCATCATGTTCGTGCTCTCCTCGCAAATTACCAACATCCCTGCTAGCACGAGGCAACTGCTCAGAAAGAGCAGCACCAGACGGCCCCCCCATTCTGGAAAAAAAGGAACCACCCTTCGTCCGTGCAATTGCTGCAGACTTGGGATGCCCAGGTCGTACACGTTGGGGACGTCTCTATCGAGAGCCGCATTTTGAATACGCACGATGGCAGGATATCTTTTGAATACGACGTCTCGATCGAAAACCGCATTTTGAATACGACGTCTCTGGCGAAAGCCGCATTTTGAATACGTGATGGCCTCCATCCGTCAGGATGCTGCAAGCTGTGATAACTCGTGGGCGCGGCGCTCACACGAACGCCGCATTT
>CAUYUJ010021282.1:618548-646048 GCA_963575745.1 Prorocentrum cordatum
TCCTCCTCCTCCTCCTCCTCCTCCTCCTCCTCCTCCGACTCATCATCATCATCATCATCATCATCATCATCATCATCATCATCATCGTCATCATCATCATCATCCTCATCGTCATCATCATCGTCATCATCATCATCATCCTCATCATCATGATCATGATCATCATCATAAACAGCATCAACATCATCATCATCATCATCATCATCATCATCATCGTCATCATCATCGTCATCATCCTCATCGTCATCATCATGATCATGATCATCATCATGATCAGCATCATCATCATCATCATCAACAGCATCAACATCATCATCATCATCAACATCATCATCATCATCATCATCATCAATAGCATCATTCGCCATCGTCATCATCATGTCATCATCATCATCCTCATCATCATGATCTGCTCATCATCATGATCAGCTATCATCATCATAATCATCATCATCAGTAAACAGCATCAACATCAATCATCATCAACTCATCATCATCATCATCATCTTTCATCATCATCATCATCATCATTTCATCGCACCTCGTCATCAGCATCATCGTCCTCCTACCTCCTCCTCCTCCTCCTCCTCCTCTTCCTCCTCCTCCTCCTCCTCCTCCTCCTCCTCCTCCGACTCATCATCATCATCATCATCATCATCATCATCATCATCATCATCATCGTCATCATCATCATCATCCTCATCGTCATCATCATCGTCATCATCATCATCATCCTCATCATCATGATCATGATCATCATCATAAACAGCATCAACATCATCATCATCATCATCATCATCATCATCATCGTCATCATCATCGTCATCATCCTCATCGTCATCATCATGATCATGATCATCATCATGATCAGCATCATCATCATCATCATCAACAGCATCAACATCATCATCATCATCAACATCATCATCATCATCATCATCATCAATATCATCATCGCCATCGTCATCATCATCGTCATCATCATCATCCTCATCATCATGATCATGATCATCATCATGATCAGCATCATCATCATCATCATCATCATCATCAACAGCATCAACATCATCATCATCAACATCATCATCATCATCATCATCATCATCATCATCATCATCGCCATCGTCATCAGCATCATCGTCATCCTCCTCCTCCTCCTCCTCCTCGCCGGCCGCATCCCAGCGTTTCGAAGCGGGGCGTCCCGCCCGCTACCCGGTCTGCTCGACGCGGCTCGACGGGCCGCCTCCCTCTCCGTCTCCCCCTCCTCCTGCCTCCTCTCGCTACCCCTCCCGTCGTCGCGTCCTCCTCCTCCTCCTCCTCCTCCTCCCCCTCCTCCTCCTCCTCCTCCTCCTCCTCCTCTTCCCTCCTCCTCCTCCTCCTCCTCCTCCTCCCTCCTGCTCCTCCTCCCCCTCCTCCTCCTCCTCCTCCTCCTCCTCCTCCACCTCATCCTTAAAGATGGGTTTAGGTACCCTTTAAGCCTCTAGCGCGCTTGGTAAACCTCCTCCTCCTCCTCCTCCTCCTCCTCCTCCTCCTCTCGCTCCTTCCCCCCCGCCAGCAGCGCGATCCTTCCGCGCCAGCGGGTCGCCGTAGCTGCGGCCGAGGGGGTCCCCGCCGAAGCCGCCGTAGCCGCCGAGGCCGCCTGTCGATCACCCCCCCACGCGCGCCAGGCGGCCTCACGGCCCCGCTGGCCGGTCTGCGACGGGTCCGTGTCGTGTCGACCCTGGCGTTGGTTCCCGACACCGCGGGGATCGTGCAACCTTGAACGATCGGCCGTTTCCGGCCAAATCGTTCCCCATCGAGCGATTCGGGGTCGCCCGCGGCGATCAGCGTTGAACGCCGCTGGCGGGGTCGCGGCCGGTCGACACGACGCGAACCTACCGTACCCCCCTAGCTGGGGATGCAGGCTGCTCCCTTCTGGTTTCGAGGCGCATACCCTCAACCAGGTTGCTGGGAGGGTGGGAGGGACTGAGATGCCACGTCCCCATGGGGATGGGGATAGGTTACACGATGCCGCGTCCTCTGCGCACGCGGCGCCAGCGGTCGCTCAGCGCGCGGTGGCAAGGTGAGCAGCGGTAAAATTTAGGAAGCAACGCGTGGGAGGCCTCGGTGAGAACGACTTAAATCTAAAAGCCTGTGTCACCGGCCAGGGAGCGGGATGAAGCTTGGGATTCAGCCTGATGGGTTCGGATTGCGCCGGACTCGGACTACAGATACATCGGCGCCGTTGCTGAATATCCAACCTCCCAGGAGTTGCATCCTAATGTATTGGCGCCAAGGGGGCAGGCAGAGAGGAGGACTGAGATCGGGCGAAGCGCTCAAGACATGCCCCGGAACCGGACCCGCCGCCACTCCGCGAGCCTTGAGATCCATGCTTGCGCATCCAACAAGCGCCGTCCGCCGCACACGCCCACTTCCGCCCGCTAAGCTTTGCCCTCGACCCTCGAGGGTCGAGGGGAGAGGTTGTCGCGGGAGGCTCTCAGAGGTTGGCTCCATTGCCAAGATCGGCGGTGGCCTCCACCGAGGGAAGATGATCCCGATCCCAGCGATGGTGGCAGTCGTCGGGCTTCGTGGGTTGCCGAAGGATTGCCATCAGCACCAAGAGATGCGACCATCTGGACACTTGTATACATTCTATGATATACGCACGAATGCCCGCAGTGAGATTGTATCTCGGGTGATTGTCGTTACCGTACCCGGAGGGGAACGGGATGGGGCCCGGGGGGCAACAGGAACGCTTGGGCGGGGTTGGGCACGTCGTGGCGCGGGTGCGCTGCGATTGCCGCACTACCTGCGCGAACACTAGCAGCACGGGGGGGTGTCCCGGCGCCCCCCCCTACGCGCAATCGCCACCGTTGCCCAGGACGGGGGGGGGAAGGATTTGGCCCAGGCAACGGCCGTTTCGCGCCAGAGGGTGCGGACAGCAATCTGCCCGCATTTCCGCACCGAGCAGAGAGGAGGAGGAGGAGGAGGAGGAGGAGGAGGAGGAGGAGGAGGAGGAGGAGGAGGAGGAGGAGGAGGAGGAGGAACTGTCCAGGAGCCAAGGAGGCAGAACAGTAATATGAGACCAGCACGCTCCGACGTCTTTTGTTGGCCCTCGTCGGGCCTCCGCCCGCCTCCAGGGGCCCTGGGGGACCTCCAAGGACCCTCCGGGCTCCTCGACCCTCGATGCTCGGCGCCGGCGCTTGCGCAGGCGCCGCCGACGACGACGACGACGGCAAAGACTTGTTGGGTGGATGCGGGGTAGGCTTCGTGCCTGTGATGGGCGGGACGGGGACCGCTGGGTTTGTATCAGAAGGGCTCTCGCGGGCCGCGGCGGAGGTGAGAGAACAGTGGATTGGACCCCCTCCCACGTGGACACCGACGATGCCAGTCTCACACCCCAGGAACGGTTCTTGGCTGCTGGGAACGAATGCGGGATGACGATGAATAAAGAATGGGGGAAACGATTACAAACACAGTTTCTTGGATTTTTAAATGATTGCTCAACGGGAAGAAGACGATTAACAACTATGTCGATTACACGTCAAGTTCGAATATTGCGTCGAATACTCATTTCACGTCGTCAAACTTTACGATACAGAATCATTCGACGTCGACTTCAGAATTTACGTCAAGTGCCAATTATACGTCGGCTTCACACTTTTACGTCAAATACTCGTTCCACGTCGGCTGCAGACAGTTTGTCTAATGCTTATTTGACGTCGGCTTCAAATGTTACGCCAAATGGTACGTCACTGTCTGGGCGCGCGCCCGAGGACGGCAGGGGGGGAACGATTAAACAAATAGTTTCCCAGCCCGCGGCCAGACGCAACACGACCCCCGGTCATTTGTTGATCGTCGTCCTACCTTTGGCAACCGACTCGGTCGCGGGGGAAGCAGCCGAACGCAGCTGGGAGCTTGGCCTTACCTCAGTTGCGCTCAGGAGGAGGGCCCGCAGCGCGTTGGCGGATTCGGCGGTGGTCGGTCCTATCGAGCCCAAGGAACCTCCGGAAGCCCTCGAGAGAGCTCGGAGGGGGACCACGGGGGATCGTGCCGCCCGCTCGAGCCCTCACCGTGTCAGAAAGTGCTGCAAGCGTTTCAGGTATCACAGGTGCGGGACGTGTCTTGCTTATGGTGGCTGCCTGGACTTCAGTGCCTCGGATGGCGCTCCTGCTGGGGCCCAGGCGTGGCCTCCAGATGCTGTCGTTTCGGTCCCTGGGCCGGTGGGTGTCTGCGGAGTGACCCTCAGCGAGTCCCTCCGCCTCGGCTTCTGGAACCGGTTCGGCACGTGTGTCTGCCACCGCTGCGGGCGGAAAGCCTCCGTGGACGGGCGTCAGCTTGCTGATGAGTGTCCTAAGCCCTGCAAGATGGGTCGCGGGAGCCGCGCCCGCATCTCGCAGGGGTAAGGTCCCAGCTGCGCCGGGCCTCCCCAAATGCGCCCAGCTGCTCGGCTTGAGCGAGAGGCCGCGGTGGCCACAGCCCAGGCGTCGGCCAGCCTTGTGGCTGGCTGGCGCCCCAACCTCCTCCCTCATGTTCTCCTGCCCCGAACCCTGTGCTGCACAGGTGCTGGAACATGCTCCCCCTCCCTGCCATTCCCCGCCGCACCACGCCCTCATCCCCCCTTCGGCGGCAAATCACGCGAGCCTCCCATGCCATCTTGCTGGCCCCTGCGAGTCGACTCTGGCGGAAGCTAACTGATGCTAGCCGACGCTACCCCTGCGAGTCGACTCTGGCGGAAGCTAACTGACGCTAGCCGACGCTAACTCGACGCACGTCGACACCTTCATCGGCACCCGAAACACGGAATTGCAAAGGGCACGCGGGGCCGCCGAAGGGGGAAACGCCTCGTCACCCCCGCCCGCAGGGGCTCGAAGGCAGGCAGGGCGCACAGAGTGCCCTGCAAGGGCAGCCCCCCGCGAGGTACACGGCCTTCCCTGCGCCCCACCCTTCCGGCGGGTGGCTTGAGGCAGGCTCCGCCCAATGAGCGCCTACGATGTCGAGCAGTGTCCCGGTTGTCGCATGGACTCTAGGCGCCCGTCGGCAAAAACGAACAACACATCTAGATATCGAGCGCAAGAAAATACCCGTACCCGGGGGGGGTGACGCGCCGCAGCCGACGGCGGTTGCACGAGTGCAGATGCGACTGCCCATGGAGCATTACATGACGCTGCCCATGAACATTACATCCCCGTGGAGCCTCTCCGGGCATCCGCTGGCACTGGAGGCGCGTGCGTTCCAATCGGCAGAGTGGCCGACCGCGCATTGGTCGCTCTCGAGCTAGACTAGCTTGTTCGGAGGTGCGCCCACGAAGGCGCACAAGCAAACGTTTGGGGCTCGACGCGCAAAAATGCGTCCCGGGTGTCCTTGGCGGGCGCCGCTGCAATCCCATGCTCGCCCCAGACGCCTGGGGCCCCGAATGCTAGGCGCGGCCGCCAGGGGTTGGTCATTGGAAAACACGCCTGACGTCATCCCAGCTAGGTCTGGGGGTACCGTCGCCGACGCGCGTTGATGGTACCCCCGGAGACGTACCCGTACCTAGTCGAGATGGCGTTTGGCCGACATCGCTCTCGGGCGCACGCGCGGCCCCCGACAGCTCTCCCGAACGCGGCCGCAGCGGCCCCCCAGGGAACGTGAGATTGCAACGACGCTCCTGCGGGCAGGCCTAAACGTAACGAAACTGTGGTGCCTGTCCCTAAATGGGACACGCACCACCACTCCAATGCTGTTCTAAACCCCGCGGACACCCCCGATGCCCCCAGACGTCCCTGACGCAAACCAGGGCATGTCGCTGCAATCAAAAAACAAGCCATTCAGCGTGTCGTTGCGTCCTGACGCGCGGATGCTGAACCAGCTCGCACGCGGCAGGCTGATCGGGTGCAGTAGCAAGCGCCCAATCCAGCGGACGGCCCTTTTCACCCAGGCCGACCCCAGGTAAGGGTATGCTTAGGACCAATGACCAAAGGCACCCTGCCCAGGACACGCAAAAACATCCAACAGACACAAAGAACACTAGGGCACCCTCCCCGAACCGATCTCGATCTTATACATCGGTCCGACTGCATTAAACACTAACCATTAACAGCCAGGAAAAGCAACAACTCGAGCCTAAAATGACTCCCACGCATAATAACCTACGAAGGCGGTGGCGACGAGCTTCATTGGTCCGCCCCCCCCTCCCAAGTAGACAAGCGCGCTCCACTACTCGCGAAGTAGCTATTCGCAAATGGTGCATATACGATGCATACATACATCGATGCAAACATATGTTTTTCTGACGCTTGCAACTAAGCGCTTTGCGAGTAGTGGAATGCGCTCGGTGACCCAAGACGAAGCCAGGACAAGGACACAATCGGCCAAAAATAGACCAAGGATCTCGGAGATCCGCCAATACTGGACCATTTGCCGGGCGCCGCGGCCTTCTCAGAGCGTTCCGGAACGCTCTGGGAGTGTTCTGGAAGGCTCTGGACCGATTTATCCATGTGCTACGTCCGACCTACCTGACACGACGCCAAAACGAAGATACAATTGAAGAAACATCGAGAATCTGTGAGTACGGCGGCTCTGGAAAATGAAACATGTATCGGGCGGCGCGGCCTCCCCAGAGCGTTCCGCAACGCTCGCAGAGCGTTCCGGAACACTCTGGAACGGAGATCCTCGTCCTAGCTCCGTCTTACCCCCCCCCTCTTTTTGGAGGCTTCTCCTGAGAGGTCTTCGGAAGAGCGGGTAAGGGCTCGACTGGCGATCAGCCCAGAAAGCCTGAGATTCAGCCAAATCGACCAGGATCAAGCGGAATCTGATTAGAATTCCATGGCACTGTGCCGAATCAGCCAGGTTCCACCGACCACGGATTTACCAGCGCCGATGCTGAACTGAAGCTCCCAGACTTCGTATCCTATCCTCCCAGACCCTCGAGGAGGGTCTCACCCACATCAACCTCTGAAAAGGTTTCCGCCTGTCCGCTCTGGCTCCGAATGCCTCACCAGCCGCCAGCCGGCGGACTCGAGCTCGCCCCCCTCCCGCTCTAATCCACTCTCTTGGCAGAGGAGAAAGGGAGGGGGAGGAGGAAGAAGAGGAGGAGGAGGAGGAGGAGGAGGAGGAGGAGGCAGGAGGAGGAGGCAGGAGAAGGAAGAAGCATGAGGAGGAGGAGGAGGACGAGGAGGAGGAGGAGAAGAGGGGGGGGGGACAGAGGATGGGAGAGGAGGGAGGCTGAGGACGAGGAGGATGCGGAAAGGGAAGATGAGGGGGTAGGACGAGCAAGTGAAGCAGGAAGGACGAAGGAGGGGGAATGAGGGTGGAGCGAGGGGGGAGGAGGGGCGAGATCGTGTCACTGGTAGACTGGAGATTGTGAAGGGACCCCCGACCACCGTAGCCGCCGTAGCCGCCGTAGGAGCCGAAACTGCCCTGGCCCAGCGCGTCCTTGATGCCGGGATATCCTGCGTACCAGTCCTGGGAAAAAAACACATTCCCCAAAGAAGCACAACTGCATCGACATCAAATCGGAATCCCGCGCGGATGTCTTGGATCGGCGTTGACCGCAAATGCCGGTATGTCATGTGCACCAGTCCTGGGACGACAAGCCCATCTTCCAGAAATCAAAAAGGCATAGGCATGACATCGGAGGTCCGCACAAATCTCTTGGATCGGCATTGGCCCCAAACATACTAGGACATCCTGCGCACCAGCCTGGGGAAGACAGAATGGCACAAAGTTCTTAGACGTGTAGCTCTCGGCAGGGTGTCAAGCTTCAAGAGATCGAGCTCGAAACTATAACATTGAGCATGAGCTTCGGAGAGCCGGTGCTTCGCTGCTTGAACTTGAACTTATGATTGGTATTCCGCGTGCGAGCCGAATCTTGTTTGAGCAGGCCCAAGGAGGTGCGAAGCGCGCAGCGTCAATCACTACTGCGACAGCAAAACAATGTTGTAGTGACTTGCTGTTTGTGTTGCATTGCTCATGTGTGTTCGCTGTGTTCTTGCAGTGTAGTCCCACCAGCCCTTTGGGCGTGAGTGGTTTAGCGAGCTCTCTCTGTTCTCAACCCCCCTTCTTCCCCTTCGGGGAGGGGTTTACCCCTCCCCCTACCCCCTCCCCCTGGGCCTGGAGAGGTCCTTTCGCGGGTCGTCAGGGGGGTCATTTTCGACTCCTGGGAGGGCTAAAAAACGACACCCCTCACGAGGATTCTGGCCCCGACGGGGGGAGGGGCAGAAAAAACCCTCCCCTCCTCTTTGAAGCCAAAATCCTTGATTTTACTACGGTTTTGGCCCCATTTTGGCCTTCTGAGGGGGCAGCGCTAATTAAAGCTCCCCTCTTCTTTGAAGCCAAAATCATTGATTTTACTAAGGTTTTGGCTCCATTTTGGCCTTCTGAGGGGGCAGCGCTAATTAAAGCCCCCCTCTTCTTTGATCGATTTCCTCCAAGATGGCCCCAAGAAGCGCCCAGGAGGCACCAAGAAGCCCCAAGATGGCCCCAAGAGGCCCCAAAGAGGATCCCAAACGGCCCAAAGAGGCCCCCCCGAGGCACCCAAGACGCCGAAAAGCCCATCAGGACGACCCTCTACTCGCCTGGGCGTCGTTTCTGGACGGGCAGGAGGGGCCCGAACGACTCACACCAGGACGAGGGGCCCGAACAACTCACACCACGAGAAGCCCGAACGACTCACACCAGGACGAAGAGCCCCGAACGACTCACACCAGGAAGAGCCCGAACACACCAGGAAGAAGGGCCCGAACGACTCACACCAGGACGAGAAGCCCGAACGACTCAAACCACGAGGAGCGCTTTCTCTCCCTCCTCCTCCGCCTCGTCCTTCTCCCGCTCCCACCACAAGGAGGATGTACAAGGAGGCGGGAGGAAGGAGGAACAGGGGAGATATGCGGGGGCAGGCGGAAACACGCCTGAAAAACACGACTGTCGGCATGCTTCGCTAGAGATGCTGGTTTGAGATGGGCTGGTGGGGATACGCGAAGCGTGAAGAATTTGGGTCTGCTTCGGAGTGCCGCTGTACCTCTGCTCGAGCTTGAGCTTACGACTCCGCGTGCGAGCCGAATGCGGCTTGAGAAGGTCCATGGAGGTACGACGCGCGCAGCGCAAACCACGACGGCAGCAACATTGTGTTTGTGTTGTTTGAAGTTTGTTTGGTTTGCATTAAAGTTTTGTTTTGCAATGAGTTGATCTGGCTGGTCTAGTTGTTCTGGCTGGTCTGTCTACTCTGGTTAGTTTTCGTGCTGGTGGCGGGCTGGTCTGGTTTGCCGAGTTGGTCTATCTCGCTGGTTTGCCTTGCTTACATTGCTGGCCTGCTTGGTTCGAGTTTGTTACGTTCTCGTTTGTGTTGTTTCGCCGTGGTTGGACTATGTTGCTGGTTTGATGTGCTGATCTTCGCTCGCCTGGAAATGCAAGTCGCGGGAACATTCATCTGGTTGGTCTGGTTGGTCTGGTTGGATTGGTCGGGTTGGTTTGGTTGGTCCAGTCGGTCTGGGCAACGCGTCCGACTAGTTCGGTTGTTCTGGCTCGGTTTGCGTTGTTGGTCTAGGTCGTCTGGCTGGTCTAATCGGCATGGTTGGAGTGGGATGGCTGTTCCAATATCTGGTTGGTCTGGTTGGTTGTTCTACTGGGTCTGGCGCAAGTGCTCCACTGGGTCTTGTTAGTCTGACAGGTCCGGTTGGTCTGGTTGGTCAGTCGGCAAATTCTTTTGGATCCAATCTCGCTTTGTGGGTCTCATATGTGTGGCCGCGCAGATTGTTCCTCTGGTCTGGCTGGTGCGGTTGGTTTGGTTTGACCCGTTCGCTTGGCTGACCCCGGCCTGGTCCGCTCTGGTTGGTCGAGTAGTTCATCTGGTTCGCCTGGTCTGGTCTGCTTGTTTTGGTCTGATTGGTTCGTTGGTCTTTGTTGGTTGGTCGAATGGCTACTGTGCCTAGTCTGGCTAGCCTGGTAATCTCGCTGCACCAACTATCTTGGCTGGCTTTGCCTGGTCTGCCTGCTGCGCGGGACTTCTGCGAAGACAAGCCATAGCAGCAGGAGCTGCAGCAACGGCGAGCGCATGACCGGCATCAACGCCCAGAGGAGGAGAACTCCGAGGTGGATCAAGGGGTGGAGGCGAGGACAATCCTCGTCAGTAGCCATATCAGTGGTCAGACCTTATGCCCCAAAGCACAGGAAGGCGCTGGGGAATAAAACCTGTTCGCCTCGGGCGAGAATCGGCGGATCATGCGGATCTCTTGGACCGGTATTGACTACCAAATGCCAGAATATCCTACGCACAAGCCCTGGGGGGCAAACCCATCCTTCAGAAAACAAACAAGCAGAGGCATGACATCTTCTGAAACAGCTCATGAGAGCCTCTCATACCATCTTGATCGCTTTTGCGAATCGTCGCCAGGTCGGCGCTAATCGACGCTGATCGATGCTAAATCGGCGCTATCTCATCGATTACTCGACAGTAATCGGCGCGAATGTATTCTAAAGACAAACTTGCAAATACCGCCACCGTGCCCCTGGCCCAAAGTGGAGTGCGCCAAGGCTGATGCAGTTTTGAGGAGGGCTGTGGTGCGGCGGCTGCCGCCAGAACTGCCCGTCTTTAACGGCCCGGACCAATCGCTTCCTGGGCCAGCCAGGTATCTGCTGGAGACGGCCGGAATCGCTCGCATCGGCCGACCCCGCCCAGGAGGGCCCCGAAACGAGCCCAGATGGCTCCAAAAGGCCCCCAAAATGGTCAAAGCGGGCCCCAAGTCGCCCGACAATCGCCCGACGGCGCGGAAGGTGACACGAAGACAGGCCAAAAAGCCTCCAAGACGGCCACAAAAGTCTCGAAGAGGCCCCCAAGGTTTTGACGTTCCTCCGGTTCTTCAAAGATGTTGGCGTATTCGCCTTTCTGGCTTCCCGATGCTCCAAGACGCCCCCAGTCGGCTCTAAGACCGCCCCAAGACGGCACAAGAGGCGCCCAACACGGCCCTCGAAGGCCTCAAGGCGGCCCCAAAGTGGGCCAATGGGAAGGAACACGCACCGAAAGTCCGAACTGTACGCCCTGGGAGCCCACAGGAGGCCCCAAGAGGCACCCAAGAGGCCTCAACAGGCCCCGAATAGGCGCCAAGAGGCCCACAATAGGCCCAAAGGGACCCCCAGAGGCCTTAACACGGCCCTCAGGCCTGAGCATTTTCTCCGAGAGGCCCCCGAGGTGCCTCCCACGAGATCCCAACGAACATCCAAGAGGCTTCAAACCCGAAACCCAGGCACGGTGGCTGTATTGGCCAAAGGCCATTCGATACAACGCTCATCTGATCTGCGACCGAAGAAACCACTCCCAACCGCACCCCGCCAGCCCTCTGGGTGTCAGTGGTTTAGCGGACGTTGTCCTCTCTCTGCCGACACCCCTCATTGCCATGATCGGGGGAGGGTCGCACCCCAGTTAGAGCGTCGAAGATGGCTCCAAGAGGGCCTCAGAGAGCTCAAGATGGCCTCCAAAATGGCGCACAATCTTTCAAAATGGATCGATATAGCCTCCGACAAACACCCTAGAGGCTTCGGGACGCCCCGCGACAGTCCCAAGTGACCTCCCGGCCCTCCAAGGAGCCCCCCCCAAGATGCCCAAATCCGATAACAACCGATGGACAATCAGTGCCTGTTGCCTTCTCGCCGCATCGCTCTCAATGGACTCTGGAGGGCTGGGGGTGGCCCCAAGACGACCCAAAAGAGCCCAAGAGGGGCCCAAGAGGGCCCCAAAGGGCCCCTTTGGGACTCCAAGGCGGGGGGGGAGGGAGGGGGGCCTGCATGAATTGCCCCCTTCATTTGGAGCCGCGGGGCCCAGGGCGGCCCCAAGAGGGCCCCAGACCCCCCCCCAAAAAAACCCCTGCGGGCCCCTGGACTCTCCCAAGAGAGCCGCATGAAGGCCCCAGGCGTGCCCCAAGTGGCTCCGGGATGACCCCGAGAGCGACTCAAGACGGCTCCAAGATTCCCTGATCAAGGCAATGCGCCTGGCGATCAATCGGATCCGAGGTCCACGCGGGTTTCTTAGATCGGTGTTGACCCAGGAACTCCTCACCTCACCGCTTCCCGGGCGCGCGGTGCGCGTCGGGGACGGCGCCAGAGTTGTGGTGCATCTTCGGGGGGCCTCGTCTGTGCCGACGTGCCCGACGTCCGTGCCGCCTCCTCGCCGAACCCATGTCGAGCTTGTTGAATCCGTGTCGAATCCGCGTCGAATGCAGGCCGAATCCGCGCCGAGTCCGCACCGGAGTGCAAGAGAAGACTGGCATTTCACAAGTCAGGCGAGGCCCCCCGAAGGCGCAGAGTAGCCAGAGGCGCTGTGCTGCCCTGTCTGCCTCCATGCTCCTGCATTGTGGCACGCATCGCTTCAACGGCATCCCCGCTTTGATTACTCTTCCGCCAGCGCAGTTACTCTGCCTAGCCGCCGACGTAAAATTATGTGTGGGTGGATGTTCAAACATGTTCCGCCCTAGAAGCGGCCCACGTAATCTCAAGCCGTCGAGCCCTCTGATTGCCCTCGTAGTCGGGGATGCCTGCATCGTTTGGTTGATTCGCCGACTTAATGCCAGGCTAGTAGCTCGGCTGGAACGCTGGCTGTTTTGATGGACGCTTGTCAGGTTCGCCAGTTGGCTAGCTGATAGGCTGGTTCGCGAGCTTGATGGCTGGTTAAAGGCTGGTTGGGTGGCTGACGACTTCGAATAGCGGGCCCGTTCTTTTCGCGCAAAGGGATAGTGGCCTCGGCAGCGCGGGTGCCTAGGTTTCCATTTGGATCGTGACCTCCGGAGCAGCTCTTGCTCACACGGGACATTGGCCACGGAAGCGCGGATTCAAAGTTCTTTGCAAAAAGATGGTGGCCCCCGGACCGTGGCTCCACTGTTTTTGAAAACTGTAGATCGTGTTGCACGAGGGTCGCGGATACACACATGTATATATGTATATATATATATATATATATATATGTACGTATCCATTTTGGCTCAAGCCCCGCTTGGACCCCGCTCGGGGTCCAAACGGGGTGAGAGCCCTGTAGCCTGATAGACTCAGTGGGGCCGGCCCCTAGCGCCCCGCGCACAGGACGCATTCCGGCCCGGCGTGCTCTCTCAGTCTCGGCCGCCATCCTGGTCCGCGGACTGGCTTGCGCGCGTGCTGCTCCTGGCGAGGCTGGCGCGAGGGCGCCGGCATCGCATGCCTGGCAGCCTTTCCGGCGTGTGCTGCCATGGCCTCCGGCGGCCGTGCGCCTGCTGCTGGTGATGAAGCTGCGATGGAGCCGCAGCACATGGCCGTCGGCAGCGCGAACTCGGCGGGCATCGCTGCTGCCCCGCCGGACCGGCCTGCGCCGCTACCGGACGCAGAGTCGCCGCACGAGGCATCGCCATCGTCCGCTGCGGATGGCCGCCATGCGCTGCAACGAGTGGTGGCTACGCTCACGGACCCTGCCACCGGAGTCCGTCTCGACATCTACGACGACAGCACCGCCACGAACATCGCGCGCGTGCTCATCTATGCCGCCAAGGCTCATGTCCGGGCAGCTGCTGCAGCTGCCCCTGGTGAACATGAGTCGCTCCTGAAGGCCTTCGCGCTCACGCTCTCCAAGGCTGGGGCCGACAACGGGGATGAGGCTACCAAGTGCCTTCCCAACGCCGAGGTCAGCCAGAGCCTCATCAGCGCCGAGTCCGACATCGATGCCGTCGAGCGAGGTGCGACCGCCATCCTCCTCAGCGCCGCGGCCCACAGGCGCGCTGAAGACAACGCGTCTCTCCACACCAAGGCCGACGAGGCCGGGCCCGGTGTCGCTTCTGGCACCCCCTTCGGACCGCTTCCGGGGAGCTCGGGGATCGAAGCCCCCTCCTCGCAGTATGAGGCCGTTCGGAGCCCAGGAGTTGGGGCCGGTACTATCGCTCACGAGGCAGGTGCCGATAGTCTGATCTTCACGCCCCAGCGTGCAGACGGCAGACCAGAGCATGGAGCAACCTCTGTCACGCCTGGCCTCTCCAGCCAGGTGCCGACACGATCAGATGCGGCTAACATCTTCGACGAAGTTCACCTTGCCACGCCGCTCGCAGCTAAACGGGACCCCCATGATCCCGGAAGCTCTGGTGACGCCTCCGCCGAGGCCCTTGCCGATGAGAAGACGAACGAGTCCGACAAGATGAGCCTCCCAAAGGTGCCAGAGTTCCCTTCCGCAGCGCTGAAGTCAGAACTCGTGGGCGCCGAGGGTAATCTGGACAGCAACGCTGATCCCAGGGACATCGTTGATGACCATCCTGTGTTCCAATCCGTGAGTGGAATGCAGGCAGATCTGATCGGACAGACAAGCACCAGCATGCCATTATTTGTAGGTGCGCATGGAGTGCCATTGAAGCTAATAGTAAAGGCTATGCACTCCGTCAAATACATTAAGACCCTCGCAATGAAGGTTGCGAGAATGCATGATCATGACACCGCTAAGTGTCAGGTGTCATTTGCTTTTTTGGACGATGCGCACGAGCTTCAGGCGGTAAGCACCGGAGATGATCTTCTGCTCACGTCTGTCCTGAAATCGTTGCCTAGTGACTCCCTTGTGGTCGCGAGGATTGAGCCTATGTGAGAGGCCCTGCCCAGTGATAGAGCTTCGTGGCGGTGTAGCTGCATGTCTTTGCCTGCTCTGCCCCGCCGACGCTTGACAGCGTTCGTGTCTGGATAGCGTCCTTGTGTTCGTCAGCCGCCTGCCTGGTGAACACTCCAGTGCAACTGAGCCCAGTGTCTTAGTGTCTTAGTGCACGCTCAAAGCCTAGAGATCCGATGCTTGAGACTACCATTCCTTGCCGAATAACATGTATATATATATATATACATACTACCAGGGATCATCGCCTCGGGAGCGCGTTTTGATGTATTAGAGATCGTGGCGCTGGGAACGCGCATCCTCAACTTTGGTACGAAGTGGTCGTTACCCTTGGAGAGTTGGTACATGTGTTTTTAAACAGGAGCCCCTAGCCTCGGGAGCGCGAAACAAGAGCTTTTACGGGGCCAGAAGCACCCAGGAGCTGTGGACACTTGGCTTCGGGCTTAGGGGGGTTCGTGACCTTCGAACCTCCGAAACCCACCCACAGGAAAAGTGGGAACCTATGTCTGCACTGAGGGCTGGTGACTAGAACATCTCCGCTGGGGTTGCTCAGCTCCTGCCAATACATTGCAAGGACAACTGCCTCGTGGCACTGGTGGGAACTACGCTTCGCAGCTGCTGACGCCTCGTCGCCTCGTGCGCGCAGCCTTTGGGCCCCCGCAACAAAGGCCGGCAAGTGTGGCCATCCTATCCTAGCCTCGTCCTCCTCATGATGGCCTTCGGACGCCCGATGGGGGCCCGTCGTCACGATCGGGAGAAGCCAGGACAAATCTGCGAGGAAGGACGCCCGAAATTGTCTAGGAAGGCGAAGAGGGCATTGGAAGAGGAGCCACTGAATGCCCAGGGTCTGGAAGCCTGTGGAACGCCAATCCTGGACTGGCCCATGATATCACCGCTACCCTCAGGGTCTGATGCATCCTGGGTACACTCCGGAAGCCACTGCCCCCATCGCAGTTTGAAGGGCGGCGTGTTTCTACCGAAGAGCACAGCAACATGCATCAAGAACGTCGAGGCCGAGGATCGGCGTACATATATATAATCCTGGTCCGAGGATCGGCGTAC
Source organism: Prorocentrum cordatum (assembly GCA_963575745.1). NCBI lineage: Eukaryota > Dinophyceae > Prorocentrales > Prorocentraceae > Prorocentrum > Prorocentrum cordatum. The sequence continues at coordinate 634,168 of CAUYUJ010021282.1, forward strand.
ATATATATATATATATATATATATATAATATATGTATACATATATATATATATATATATATATACCTCTACGCCCACCCTTCGGGTGATAAGGAAGTTGGGGGGGGAGGATGAACCAACACCTCACTCAATCGATCTCACGACCGACATTTCTACCGATCTCACTGACGATCTCACGATCTCGCGGGACACCGCTCAAGCCACCGCCGGACGGACGGACGAGAATCATTTGTCCTGACTTCGCCCTAGCAACGGCGGACACCACGGGACACCACGGGACACCGCGGGGCACCGCGGGGCCACCGCCGGACGGACGGACGAGAATCATTTGTCTTGACTTCGCCCTAGCAACGGCGGACACCACGGGATACCACGGGATACCACGGGACACCGCGGGACACCGCGGGACACCGCTCAAGCCAGCGCCGGCGGGACGGAGGAGAAACATATTTGTCTTGACTTCGCCCTAGCAACGGCGGACACCATGGGACACCGCGGGACACCGCTCAAGCCACCGCCGGACGAACGGAGAAGGAACATTTGTCTTGACTTCGCCCTAGCAACGGCGGACACCATGGGACCATGGGACACCACGGGACACCGCTGGACACCGCTCAAGCCAACGCTGGCCGGACGGAGGAGAAACATTTGTCTTGACTTCGCCCTAGCAACGGCGGGTTCATTCCTCTCGCGCGCCCACGCAGCTTCGCCTTGCCCGCACGCACGACACGATCGAAACGAAACGATTTCCCGGTTGGGGGTCTCCGTTACACTACGATCTCACCCCCCTAACCTCCGTGTACATATATATTTATATATATATATATGTGTGTGTGGATTCCTGGCATGGCCAACTGGCATATACGCATGTGTATATGTGTGTGCGTGTATACGCATGTGCATATGCTGCGCCGATCGTGGGCTCACGAACGGCCTGCATAGCCCAGATCGGTGTTTGCGTGCAGGCGGCGCCTGCCCAAGTCCTCCTCCCAAGCGCTGGCGAAGCCAGACGCGACAACGCCCGCGTAGTCTACGAGGAACGAGCAGGCGAAGTACGCAGCGAGGGGTGCCATGCGCAGCGGGCGTGGGGAGAGAGAGGGGAGGAGCGGCGGAGAAGGAACGGAGCGGGAGGAGGAGCATAATGAAAAGACCGAGGAGCGGGATGAGGAGGGATACTCATCGTTTGGACACATGTGGGCAGACACATGAAGCATGAACGCGTTGAAGGTAGACTGGTTGTCCGCCCGCCCTGGGGAAAAGAAGGAAGAGTGGGATCATTCGATTCTTGAAGCATGCAGGCGCCTGGAGGAATGGACACTGGGAATACAAAAATACCTGCAGTCTGCTTACGAGGGGTACTGGAGCGGAGAGGGAGGAAAGGAATGATGAGGCGCAGGCTTCGGCTCTGGCGCAAAAGCAGATCGGGGTCAGAAAAAAACGGATGAGGGGCAACAACTCTCTTATGAGCACGACGCGCATACAAGAAGTGGAGGTGGGAAGGGAGCACGTGAAGACTGGGTAACTGGCTTCGTTTGTCAATGCCCGCACAAAGTATGAACACCATGCAAACACACATGCGGCAGACGAGAATGTGAAGGAGGATGAGGAGGAGGGGAGGAAGAATAGATCTCGAGCCAAAACTGCTGTTTGGCATTGCTCATCATGCGACTCCCCCTTCCCCTGAGTCACCACCACATCCCCTGTATCCACCTTCCCCTGAGCCACCACCCCCTTCCCGTGAAATCAGCACCACACCCCCTTCATACCACACCCCTTCCCTGCCTCCAGAACGCGGGCCGACCAAGACGGCGCAGGAGCTTCCTCCAGACACCTCGAGGCTCGAGGACCTCTACAGACTGGGCACCCCAAGTATCAAAACACACGATGACACGTCGTCACCTTCTAGCCACGTTCAGTTGGGGACTTGGGAGCCCCAAAGTCGGCTTTCGCCCTCACCCGTCTGAAAAATGGCTGCATAATAATGATCAACCGCCGCCAGACCCCAACCAACTAACCATTCTCGACGTAGCGTCGCCGGTGCTCGTGCGCAACACGTGTGCGGCCGCTGGCAGGATCGACGCACGGCTCGGGAGCTCGAGGTCCGAGGACCCGGGCCTGCCGAGCAGCCGCGCGTCCAGGTGCCTGCGGGCCCGCAGGCGGAGGCCGGGCTGGGCCACCTCGGGGGGGGGGGGCGGGCGGGCGTGGCGCTGGGCGGAGCAGCCCGCCCCTCGAGCCTCCCCCTCCTCCTCCTCCATCCCTCCTCCTCCTCCTCCTCTCCTCCTCATGCTCCTCCTCCCCTCCTCCTCCTCCCCCTCCTCCTCCTCCTCCTCCTCCTCCTCCTCCTCCTCCTCCTCCTCCCCCTCCTCCTCCTCCTCCTCCTCGGGCCGCGATCCTCGAACCTCAAGGCGCCTCCCTTCTTCCTCCCCCCCCTCGGACGTCGATCCTGCCTCCCTCCTCGAGCCTCCCTTCCGCGGCGAGCCTCGAAACTCATGCTGCCCCCTTATGCGACTCTCGGGCCTCGACCCTCGAACCTCCCCCTCCTCCGCGATCCCTCGACTTCTCTTGGGAGACCACTGCTGGAAGGTCTTCGTGTTGGGGCTGCCTCCACAGGGGGGGAATGATCCTAGATGTCGATGTTGGTGGAAATATTTCGGTCACCTTGGAAGCATCACCGAGATCGGGATCTTCTTCCATCGGATTGGTGTTGGTGTCAACCTCTAGGCCTGCGATCGTGGGAGACATTGACCTGGATGCGCCGAAGATAAGCCCAAGATTTCGCCCGCGTTTGCCCGATTAGACCGCGTAGTAGGCCGATCTCATCGGATATCTGCAGGATTAGACCGGTTTCCGACCACGGATGTGGCAGTGCCGATGCCGAATTCAGCCCTGAAGGAAATACATCCTGACAGGGGCGACCAGTGGGGTGGAGGGTGAAGGGAGGGGAATACAGATTTCCGAAGCACGGGCAACGCAGGTGTGCAGTGTTGGGGGTCCTCACAGGGCCGTACAACTTACTCTCTGCACGTTTCTGTGATGAAGCGTTGCTCTTGCAATGTTCGAAAGACCCGGCACAGTGGAGGGCAGAGCCAGACGCAATTTCACGCCCTGAAGGGCACGCGACCATTTGTAACAACACCGTCGAAAAGCGGGAAGGCAAGGAAGAACTCGCGCACGCACAAGAAGAATCTTGAAGAATGCCTGCACGGAGCACAGAAGCGCAGCTCAGGGGGGGGGAACATCGACCGGTAGTCGGCGATACATCGCCAATAGATCAGCAATAGGCACCCGATAAGGAATTTGCACGTTCCTGAGCGGGGTGGGCTATCTATCAGGCCCCTGTCAGCGAACAGTGGGCGATCCGGGATTGCCGTAACCCCTCTTGAGCCCTCCCCCCCGGGGTGCGTTCTGAACAGAACTCTGTGGCGAAGCCAGCCGTGGCGACGGGCCTTCCACGATGCACAACGTTGCCCCCCCCAAAAAAACGACGCAGGGATAGCCGTGTTGGCACTTCTTCCTCTTCTGAATACTAACGGCAGTGGACAAACCTACCTCTAGTAAAACTCCCCTTCGTGAAACCGACGGACCTGGACCCGCAAAAATGACGGCCGCGACGCCCTCTCGCGAACCGAAAACGGCCGATTCCTTGATCGACGTGTCAGGGTAGGGGGGAGGGGGGGACGAGGCGGAAGGGAGGCACAGGGACGAGGAGGCTCGAAGGATGGGGGGGGGGAGGATGGGGCAGGGACGGGGTCGAGGAGGGCGGGAGGCCAAGGCGGGGCGTGGCGCCGCCCCACGCCGCACCGAGCCGCCCCGCCGAGGCGGCCGCCGAGCTCCAGCCGCACAGCGCGCGGCGCACCCAGCGCGAGGCAGCCCGCTCGACCACGCCCTCCTCCAGGGGTGCCCGCCGACGGAGGCGGGGGGGGTCGACGACGGCAAGGACGACGACGTCCACGACGACGTCCACGACCGGCACCGACGACGACGACGGGAAAGACGCCGTCGACGGCGAGGCCGGCGACAACGGCAACGACGAAGACGACGGCAACGACGCCGTCGACGACGACGTCCACGACTACGACGACGACGACGACTGCAACAACAACGAGGACGATGCCGTCGACGACGACGACGGCGACAACGACGAAACCAGCACCGACGACGTTGTCGCTGCCGACTACGACGGCAACAACGACGACGACGTCGACGACGACAAACGCGACGACGGCAACCACGACGACGGCATTCACGCCGTCGACCACGACTGCGGCAAAGACGACGATGTCAACAACGAAGGCAACAACAACGACGACAACAACGACGAAATGGACGCCGCCAACAACAAGGACAACGAGAACGGCGACGTCGACGACGATGCCGTCGACGACGACGGCAACGACGACGACGACAGCAACGAAGCCGTCGAAGAGGACCAAAACGTCGTCGTCGACGAAGATTACGACGACGGCAACAAAAACGAAGACGCCAACTACTACGACGACGAAATCGACGACGGCGGCGACAGCAACGTCGACTACATCGACGGCGACGGCAACGACGACGGGGACGACACCAACAATGACGAAGACGCCAACGACGACGAAGACAGCAACGGCAACGACGACGACGCCGCCGCCGACAACGACGGCAACGATGACGGCGATGACGACGACGACGAAAACAGCAACGACAACCGCGACGGCAACGACGAAAACGACGCCGGCAACGGAGAAGACGACGACGGCAACGACGCCGTCGACGACGACGACGACGACGACGACGACGACGACGACGACGACGACGACGGCAAAGACCACGACGCCGACCACCATGACAACGCGTCCTCGCCGTGTGGTTTGGCTTCGATGCTTCGGCACTGAAGCGCTAGAGGTTGTCTTGGCAAAGAATTTCCTGCTCCCAGCTGGGAACACCGCATGAATTCGACAGCATGTCTACACGAACAACACGTACCTGCAGGTTTTCACAAAGTATGCCTGCCGGACTCGGGCCATTTCTAGATGGCAGCGGCAATGACCGCACGGACAGCAGCCGGCCCTGGGCTGGACTCTACCTATCTTCTTCCTGGCCCGACGGATGTCCAGGGCGGCGTGGCTTTCTCCAAGGACCGTCCTGGCTCCGCCGGCGGGGCGCACACACCGCCTTTCACGAGGTGCCCTGGGAAGGCCGGCCTGCGTCCGCGGGATTCACCTTCCCCGGCCGGCCGGCTTGGGCAAGACTTGAGACAAGGCGTGATTTTCCTCAATTTCGCGTTCTTCATCTGGGGCGCCATCCGGCGCTCCTCTCGGACATTGACCGTTCGGCGTCCGTTGGTTGGAGTATTCTGCCCGGCTGAACGGGGCATGGCTTCCGGGGAGGCGTGTTCTTCCAATTCTACGTCCTCTTCTCTTCGCTCCTCGACGGCGTCTGCGTGCAGTCGGCGTTACTCTCGGACAATGGCCGTTCGGCGCCGGTCGAACGGGACAGGACTTCGTGGCGTGGTGTTCTACATTACGCCCTTGTCTCCGCGATCCTCGTCGCCTTCTGCGTGCAGTTGGCGTTGCTCAAAGAAATTTCGGCGACTTTCCAGTCGCTCGCACTTGCACGCTCAACCTCCGGCCACCTGTGCCGGTAGAGTCGGACAAGGCGGAGTTCTATCGAGCTCATCAGCCCTTTTTGTTTTTTGTTGATTGGGGTGTAAGACCGTGCTTCGCACCGACATCTTGCCTCATCTACACACCTATCAAGACCACGACGCCGTCGACAATGACAACGCAGGCAAGGACAACGGCGGAAAAAAACGACGACGAAAATGGCAACGACGACGACAGAACCGCCGCAGACGACGACGACGGCAACGACGAACACGACGACATCGCCAACGATGCTGGCGGCAACGACGACGACGACGGCAACAACGCTGAAAACGACGACGGAAACGACGCCGTCGACGACGTCGACGACGGCGTGGGGACGACGGCAACAACGACGACGACGGCAACGACGACGACGACGACATTCGCGACGACAACAACGACGACGACGGCAACCACGCTGCCAACGACGAAGACAGAAATGAAGACGACGTCAACAACGACGGCAACAACGACAATGACGATAACAACACCGACAACAACACCGACGACAACGACGTTGGCAACGACGACGACGACGACATTCGCGACGACAACAACGACGACGACGGCAACCACGCTGCCAACGACGAAGACAGAAATGAAGACGACGTCAACAACGACGGCAACAACGACAATGACGATAACAACACCGACAACAACACCGACGACAACGACGTTGGCAACGACGACGACAACGACGATGATGACGTCGACGACCACGACGGCAACGACAACGACCACCACGACACCGACGTCGCCGTCGACGACGGCGACGAAAAAAAAACGGCCGACGACGACCACGACGACGCCGTCAACGACAACGACAACATCCACCATGACGGCGAAGGCGACGACGGCGGCGACGATAATAAGAACGACAACAACGATGACGGCAACGACGCCGTCGACGTCGTCAATGACGACGACGGCCACACGCCGTCGACGACGAGAACGGCACAAACGACGACGACGCCGCCGCCGACGTCAACGGCAACAACGACGACACCGACAACGACGACGACAACATCGACGACGGCGGCAGCAACGACGAAGACGACGTCAGCAACAAAAATGACGACGACGACGACGACGACGGTAACGACGACGTCGTCGACGACGGCGACGACGGTATGGGCGACGGCGGCAACGACGACGCCAATGCCGACGAACACGACTGCGACGACGGCAACGACGACGCCATCGTCGACAAAGACGACGGCCACGGCAACAACGGCGATAATGGCAACAGACACACCGACGACAAAGACGACGACGACGACAACGGCAACGAGACGACGGCACCGACGCCGACGCCGACGACGGCGACGGCGACGTCCACTACGACGGCGACAGCGGCAACAAAGACCACGACGGCAACGGCGACGACGACGACGCCGAGTTCGACGGCCACGCCGATGACGTCGACGACGACGCCGTCGTTGCAGACGGCAAGGGCGACGACGACGACGGCAACCAAGCCGTCGTCGACGGCGGCGGCGACGACACCGCCGCCGACGAAGACGTCAACAGCAAAGACGACGACGGCAAGTGGCAACGACGGTGACACGAACGACGGCGGCGGCGACGGCAACAACAACGACGACGATGGCGAAGGCGACGACGCCGCCGACGATGGCAACGGCGACGGCGACGACGACAACGACCACGAATAGGACGCGGGGGGCGACGACGACGACGACGGCAACGCCGTCGACGACGAAGGCGTCAACGAAGATGCTAACGCCGTCGACGACGACGGCGGCGACGGCGACAGCAACGGCGACGACGAGGACGATGCCGTCGGCGACGACGACTGCGAGGCGGCGACAGCAAGGACGACGACGGTGACGGCAACGGCGCCATTGACGACGAAGGCATCGAAAGTGGCAACGGCCAAAACAATCATGACCACGACGCCGTCAACGACGACAGCTGCAACGACGACGACAACGGCGACGGCGAGGACGGCAACAACGACGAGGACGCCGTCGACGACGACGCCGACGACGGCGACGCCGTCGACAACGGCGGCGACGGGGGCAACACCGACGAAAACGGCAACGACGACGGCGATGACAACGTCGACGAACACGACGACGACGACAACGGCAAGGACGACGACGTCGACGACGGAAACAGCGACGGCGGCGACGTCCCCGTCGACGACGACGGCAACGACGACCAAGACGGCGTCGGCAACGATCGGCACGACTGCGACGACAACGGCGTTGCCAGGGGCGACAACGGAAATATCGACGAGGACGGCGACACTGACAACGACGACGACGCCGGAGGCGACGGCAACGACGACGACGCCAACGTCGCCGTCAACGACGTCGGCGATGCCGGCGACGGCGACGACGGCGACGAGACGACGACGGCGGCGGCGGCGGCAACGACGACGACGACGGCGACGACAGCGGGTGCGGCGGCGGCGGCAGCAACGACAAAACGATAACGACAAAGACGATCACGACGGCGGCAGCTGCGACAGCAATGACGGCGACGCTGCCGTCGACGACGACGGCACGGACAACGAAGATAACGGCGAATGCAACGACGACGACGACGCGAAGGAAGTTGACGACGACGACTTCAACATAGACGGCGACGGCAACCGCGACGACGATTTCGGCGGCGACAACGACGACGGCGGTGTCGACGGCGACGGCGGCGTTGACGAACGGCGGCCATGGCGACGGCAACGACAATACGATGACGAAGACGGCGCCGTCGACGACGGCGGCGACGGCTACAACGAACGACGACGCCGTCGCCGACGACAGCGACGCCGTCGACGGCAACGACGACGACGCTCGCAACAGAGAGGTCAGAAGTAACAGCGACGGAGACGACGACGACCACGACGACGACGGGGCAACAGCGACGAAACCAGCAACGAAGACGACGACGGGGGCTGCGACGACGACGACGATGACGACAACGGCGACGACGCTGTCGACGACGGCAACGACGACGACGTCGACGTCGACGACGACGACGATGCCGTCAGCGGCGGCGACGACGACGACAACAACGACGACGACGGCAATGGCGACGACGGCAACAACGACGACGACGACGGCAGCGGCAACGACAACGCCGACGACGACGACAACGACGACGACGGCGGGGACGAGAACCACGACGATAACAACGACGACGGCGACGACGACGGCGGCAGGAATGACGACGCCGCCGACGACGACGACGGCAACCGCTACGACGACGACGGCAACGTCGGCGATGAAGACGACACGACGACGGCGGCGAAAGCAACGATGACAACGACGACGACGACGACGACGGCAAAGAAGACGAAGCCGTCGACGACGACGGCTGCAACGACGACGTCGACCGCAACGGCGACGACGACGACTGCGTCGACGAAACGGCGGCAACGGCAACGACGACGATGCCGTCGCCGACGAGGCCGGCGCCGTCGACGACTACGACGACTGCAGCGGCGGCGACGACGGCAACGATGACGGCAACGACGACGGCGACGACCAAAACAACGACGGGGGCGACACGACGGCAAAGGCGACAACGACGAAAACGTCGACGACGGCGACAACGACGCTCATGACGACGACGGTGACGGCAACGACGACAAATCCGACGTCTTCAATGTCACGGCAACGGCGGTGCCGTCGAAGATGACGACGACGCAGTCGACGACGGAGACATGACGACGCTGGCAACGCCGACAACGAAGACGACACGGCAACGACGACGACGACGTCAACGACGACAACGACGACGACGGCAACGCCAACGACGACGACGACGCTGACGACAAGAACTGCGACAACGACGGAAAAACGACGACAGCAACTGAGACGATCGTGACGACAACGCCGGCCAAGACGACGACCACGACGACACTGGCGACTGCGACAGCGACGACGACGAGGACGACGACGGCGACGTTGACGACGGTGAAGATGACGAGGACAGTAACGACGACGACGACGGCACGACGGCTACGAAGACTGCGACTTCCGATGACGAAAACGATGACGACGGCAACACTGACGACGACGGCAACGGCACCGACGACGACGCCGTTGACGACGACACCAACAACGACGACGACGAGGTGCCGACAACGACGACGACAATGATGCTGTCGACGACGGAAGCGACGCCGGCGGCGACGCCGGCGGCGACGGCTACGAAGACGGCGACGACGACGACGACGGCAACGACGGCGACAACGAAGGCAACAACGACGGTGACGGCAACGATGACGACGATGACGGCAACGGCAACGACCGCGACGACAGCGCTGGCGACGGCGACGGCAACGACGACAACGCAGTCGACGACGACGACGGGGTCGGCAACGACGACAACGGCGACGAAGTCAACGACGACGGAGGCAACAACGGCACGACGGCGACGGCGACGATGGCATCCACAACGGTGACACCGCTGTCGACGGGGAGGACGGCGACAGTAAAAATGACGACAACGAAGACGACGATGGCAAGGGCGACGGCGGCGAGCGACCACGACCACGACGGCGAGGACGACGAGACGGAAACGGCGACGGCGATGACGACAACGACGACGACGACGACAACGGGGGCCGGCAACGAGGTCGGCGACGATGCGTACGACAACAACACCGCCGACGACGCCGTCGGGAACGACGGCAACGACGAATACGACGACGACGACGACGACAGCGACGACGGCAACGACGACGACTCCGCTGACGACGACGGCGACGACGACTCCGCTGAGGACGACGGCGGCGACGACTCCGCTGAGGACGACGGTGACGGCGACGGCGACGGCAACGACGACTTTTCCAGATGGGTGCAGACGGCGCCGCGCTGTCGTGCCGCGCTCGACGCGCGGCGGCGCCCCCCCCGCTCGCACGGTGCGCGCGAGATGCCCAGACTGGACAGCTTTCGCTCCAGGACAAGCTTCCCGACATTCGGGCCGCCCTCTGCACCTCTGGGCGGCCCCACCCAAGGACATGCACCTGCGCCCCTGTCTGACATGGGGCCACCCTCGGCCACCTCAGGCCTACCCCACATCACCTTCGGTTGCCCCTCCTCGCGGCCCCCTCCGCCGCATGCGTGGCCTCCACGGCGGCGCCCCCCTCGGCGACCGCAACCACCGCCGAGCCCCCGCGGCCGTGAGAGTCGCCTGGCGGCGGCCGCGGCCTCGCCCTCCATCATCCCCAGCCGCCTGCTTCGCCAGTGTGGCCACGTGCTGCCTGGCAGGCCGGTCGGCCCGGACGGCCTGGAGTTCGTGGGACAAAAAACATCTAAACCTACCCTCCCACCCTAGGTGTGTACAACCACTGGGCAGCACACGTGCGTCTGAGGTTATTTCGCTGCACCCGTGTGGAAACGCAGGGAACCGCCCCTCGCATGAGTGGCCTCACTGTTCGCAGTGTCCTGTGCACGAAGCGGTAGTTCACCATAGACGTGTGCGTCGCGGGGACGAAACATCCCTTGTCCGGTTTCCTGGCTGGAGATGCGGATAGCTGGCCCCATGACTGCACGTTGAATTTGGCCGCGGCTCGGCGGAAACCCAACCAGATCGTTACGAGGTCATACCCCCGCTTCACTAGGCGACGCTGGAAAAATGATCGTTTCGAATATCGTACTTCCCTGGGGCGGCATCTTCGCAACGTTCAGCACGCCTCCCCTTGGACGACACAGCGGAAAATGCGAGGGTGGTGGTTGGAGAACATCGGAAGGTAGTTGTACAAGTTAAATGGCTTGCGGAATAACGTATAATCAATGGCGTTCCCTGGCAAGAGAGACAAGGACAAACCGAGAAAAGTTTTGATGTTTGTGTCAAAACTGTAAAAGGTAGCCATGATCTGCGGCGAGCACTTCGCGCTGCGAGCTATACCGAGACCGTCAACGACAAAACGAGCCCAGAAATGCAAGTCCGCCTGGTTGCGCTCAGCGGCGCTGTGGTCGGAGTCATCCAAGTACACGTTCGCCATGAAAACGCCGCTGGACAGACCTGTGGCAATTCCCTGCACTACCCTATACAATTTGTCGTAATGCTCGATGTACTGACTTTCCAGCGTGATCTTCAAAAAGCCCTTAGCAACTATACCTCGTCGATTGCGGGCCCCGCAGTGCCTGTCGATGGCGTTTGCGAGGACAGTGTAAAGATGACGATGGCGGATGGACCGGTAGAGGTCCTTCACGTCCGCGGTGAATAGCACGACCGTGTCGGGGAAGACGGTGTTGTCGAAACTCCGCAACCTTTGGA
>CAUYUJ010021282.1:648548-678548 GCA_963575745.1 Prorocentrum cordatum
CGACGACGATGACACCGACGACGACGACGACGACGACGACGACGACGACGACGGCAACGACGACGACGACGACAGCGACGAAGACGACGACGACGGCGAGGGCAACGACGGCGACGACTTCGACGGGACGACGATGACGATGACGAGGACGACGACGACGACTACGACTACGACGACGACGAGGAGAACGATGACGACGACACCGTCGACGACGACTACGAAGAGGGCAACTCTAGAAGCGGTGTCCAGATCGTGACTGCCTCGGTGCCTGGACCAGTGTCGACGATTACGACGGCGACGACGACGACGACCCAGACCTCCGACGACAAAATTTCAATCCTGGGGAGTTCCTTGATGTCAGGCTCCATTTCCCCTCGCTATGCACTGAGGACCAAAACAATTTAATCTGAGATGGGAAACTGACCCCGCGGAGGTGGTTGGGATCAGCGAGGGTAACGAAGACGACGACGGCGGAGATGTCGGCGACGATCTTGTCTCAAATAAACTCAACTCAACGACTCTAGAAGCGGTGTCCAGATCGTTACTGCCTCAGTGCCTTGAACAGCGTGGACGGCGACGGCAATGACGAGCACCTTGAATACTGCAAGTGACTGTCAAATGAGCGATACGAGTTGCAAACGTTTGCCAAACAGCGGTATGACTATTGGTTGTTTGAATCGGTGTCACGTGACGCCCAGATGTCTCAGAGAAAAAAAGATCTGGGATGGAGAACTGACCCCGCGGAAGCGGTTGGGACCGACGAGGGGAACGAAGACGACGATGGCAGCGATGTCCACGACTAGACTAGACCTCATCTCAACCCAACTCAACTCAACAACTTTAGGCGGTGTCCAGAACAGCGTGAACGACGACGGTTGTGACAGAACGTTGAAAAACAAGACAGGACGCGTTCAATTGAGCGCTACGAGTTGCAAACGATAACCAACCAAGGGTATTACTATGTTTTGTTTTAGAGTTGTTTTTGTTGGTCAGTGTCACGTGATGCCTAGATGCCGCCGTTGGTTGTCATGACGTGGGCACTCCAAACGATACGTGCGGAATGATACAACTTGCCCCCTTAATGCAACTCTCACGAAAAAACATGTTTCGCTGAGTGCGTACGTTCCCAACTGTTGAATGAAACATAACAGTGGTCTGACAATTTTACCATGTATGCGCGTGTGGCTCGCATTGAACCATTGCATGCGGACTGATTGGACAGGCACTTAAGACATCGAAGCGAGTGCTCCGTATCGTACATACGATTTGACAAGGATGGGGGCGGGGACGACACGAGGACTTGCTTGAATTGTGCTGCCTGGTGCTGGAATTGAACTGTCGTGCAGCATACATGCGAAGTGCACTGTGACCTGCACTCTGTGAGGTGCTGACAATGTGTGGCTCCAGCGCCAGCCAACGCACCAGACGCCCACGAGGCGCCCGCGAGTGGGAACGAGGCAAAAACTCGGGAAGCCCGCCCAGCACAAAAGGGGCCCACGGGCTGGTACCGCGCGGTGAACCAGGAATGCCAGCCAACGAACGGGGCGCCCTGGAGGGTCGCATGGTGGAGCTCTGGGCGACAACATGGACATGCCAGCCCATGTGCGGGCGCCCACAAGCGGGGTGGGAAAGAACACCTGGGAACACCATCTGATAGCACAGTAAGCAAAATCGTAACCTCTGGTGCAGACAACTATAAGTCAAAATCCTCACTCAATCCCCCTTCTGTTAGTCCCCGTCATCCTTGTACCCCTCCTCATCCTCATCCTCCTCTCCCGTCTATTCCCCCCTCGCCCTCTCTCCCTTCCGCAGATCCCCCTCATACTCCCTCTCTCCCTCCTCTCCCTCATAATCCCTTCAAGGGTCAGGAGCGAGGCATGCCAAACAAAAGCGCTCCGAATCCTTGTCTCACCTTATCCCAGACCTCATCAATCGTTTTTCTTCTCCTCTACTCCTCCTACTTCTTCTTTTCCTCCTTCTTTGGACAAGGGATTTCTCTGCCTCTGCCTCGTTCCTCCTTCTAAATCACCCTCCTGCACATGTTTTTGTTTATCCATTATTCTCCCTTGTCTTCTCCTCCCCATCCTCCTCCTCCTCCTCCTGCTCCTCCTCCTCATCCTCCTCCCGTCCCCCCTTCTCCTCCATCCCCCTGCCTTCCCTATCTCCCCCTCATCCCTCCCCATCCCCCTCATCCCTTCTCCTTCCCCCTTTTGCCTTCTCCTCCTCCTCCTCCTTCTCCTCCTCCTCCTCCTGCCCCCCTTTTGAAAATCTCCGACTCCACCCTGCAGAGGAGCAGTGCTGGCTCCTCTGCCCCGTCGGCCACGGCTGCGCGGGCCACTCGCCTCACGACCGCCGCCCGCAGCGCCAGCAACGCCCTGGAGAGGATGCGCCGGAACCGCCACCTCGCGCTGGACCCGTGCAAACTCGCTTGAAAGGGCCCAGGGAGACACAAAGAAGTAGACACAAACCCTGCGGAGTCCCACTGTATCTATATATATATACACATGTATTAACTCCTTGGTCTCTGCTTCCCCTCTGGTTCCCACAGTTTCGCGTATGTTCCTGGGGAGGGGCGCCTATGTGCACCTGCTGATGCATGTGTTGGTCAGCAGCGCGGGCAGACGCCAACGCGTTCGATTAGCTTGCGAGCCATTCAAACACTATGCGGCGGAACGACCGGCGTTCTTACGTCCTCCTGACAGCAGCGGCGGCAGGGGGAGGGCAAGGTGGAGAGACGAGTGGTGAGAGGGCTCATTCATATACAACTGGCCCCCGCAGTTGTCACCCGTCAGTGGAAGCGGCGAGAGGTGGTCTTCCAAATCTCCATCTCATGATCCGGTCGCCCCTGCCTGGTTTCCCCCTGCGCCACGGCTTGTAACTGACAGTCTTTGGCCGCCTGCACGCGCGTTCCTCTGCGGGGAGTGCAGCAGTCCTCCTGCTCGCCGGCGGGCTGCTTCCCCGCTTGCCTTCCATCCGCAGTGGTGAGTGCAATTCGGTTGATCGCGTCCCGTTGGGCCACGTCGCAGGCGGAAGATAACTCACGGAGGGGCCATGCAGATGTTATGGCGGGGATATTATCAGGACGGCGTTAACTAGACACGCGCCAACTATTCACCTACACCGATCATCGCCAGGCTAATCGCGGGCCAATCAGGACTTGGCCAGGAAGGCATGTGCACCAATCCTGGACCGAGGATTGGCTCGGCAAGGACTGGTGTAGGTGCATAGCTGGCGCCATCCGAATCATCGTTCTCGCGCCCCCTGGCAGCAGCGGCGGCAGATGCACGGGACGAGTGAGGCACGAGCGCCGAAAGGGCAGACGCTCACACAACCTGGAAGCCCCCCGGAAGTAACCCGCAGCTGTAACCCATCAGTGGGCTGGGGGGGCCAGAGAACTTTCGCTCGATGCGTGGGCCCCCGGGCAAGCCCAACCCCCCCCCTCCCCCTCCCCTGGGCTGGCTGGCCATCCCCCCATTCCGAACCGTCTCTTGAAGGGTTCAGCCCCCCCCCCCCCCGAGGCCGACGACTGCCAAAAATCTCCCGCCACATTTGGAGGCGGCCGGGGAGTCTGAGACGAGTGCGACCCTGGAAAGTCGGTCAGAAGGGGGGGATGGAACCAAACCCAACCAAAATTGGTCCCAAGACCCTTCCTGGGATCCACCTGATGCAAATTTTTCACACCAAATCCATGCTTGACGGTCCTGGGGTCCTCCTGGGGCCCGAAAGCGGCCCCCGGAGGAAGAACAATGAACACAAAAAGCCTCTTTCGTGCCCAGGACCCCGAAACTCCCCCCCCCCCTTCCTGCTGGGCATAACTGGTGCTGGGCCACATTGGACCCCCAGCCGGCTCCAGGCGCCACCGTGTTTCGACGACGGTTTCCCCCCCATCTCTGGTTAATTCAAGCTTCGCGCGGCCCGCTGAGCTTTGACCCGGAAGAGGTGCGCTCTCGACCCGCGGATCAAAAAAAATGTGTTGGACGACGGTCGGAGGTCAGGTTTTGACACGCCGTCTCAGCTGGCCCCGCTGCGCGTCGGCGGCGGGCGCGGCCCTCAAAGGGGCCCGCGCGCGGGCCGCAGCGCCCGGCGGAGCCCGCCGAGGACGCTGCCGGTCTGCGCGAACGACATGCTGCCCAGCACCTCAAGCCGCGCGGCCAGCCAGCGCGGAGGGCGGGGAGTGGCCTCCTCCTCCTCCTCTTCCTCCTCCTCCTCCTCTTCCTCCTCCTCTTCCCCCTTTTCCTCCTTCTCTTCCTTTTCCTCCTCCTCCTCGTCCTCTTCGGCCTCCTCCTCCTCCTCCTCCTCCTCCTGGTCCTTCTCCTCCTCCACCACTCCTTCCTCCTTCCACCCCCCCTCCTCTGCCTCCTCGTGCTCCTCCTCCACGAACTCCTCCTCCGCCTCCTCTTCAAACTCCGCAACCTCCTCTGCCAGCGTGACTGCTGCCGGTTCTGAGCCAATACCCGTGGGCTGAGCAACGGTTTCATCTATGAAGCGATGAGCCACGTCTTTGACACAATTCGCATGAGCGTGCTGCTGGGCACCGAACTGCAAATCGAAAACATCAGATCACATGCGCTTGGAGGACAAATGCTCCATTTTGGGACGAGCCGCTGTATTCACCACGTTGCTACCACGAGAAAATATGCGGAAGTCTCGGAATTCCGATGGGGGGGCACTAGCCCAAGCAAAGGCAGTGGGTTCAGCTTCCTGGGGCGTCCAGGGGCACGGGCCCCAAGCGGAGGCCCTGAACTCCGCCGACAACTCTCCAGTGGAGCCGGCCATGCGCACAGGCGGGATGCCGATCGAAAGGCTGCAGCAACAAACGCGAAACGGGCGTCCTTGTCGCAAGACGCCTCAGCAGCCAAGGCAGAATCGACGGTGCTCTGTTCGACCGCCCCCATTCGGTCCGCGACGACAGGGGGATGGGGGCACTCCCGAAAGCGATGTACAACCGTACCCATCATCCCACAGAGCAAACGTGCGGGACTCACGCAAGGCCTTGAAGAGGCTTCCGCGGCAAAAGCCCGAACCCTAGCCTTCTACAGGGGGTAATACGCTTACGACATTGGCGAGATAGTATCGTTGACGACGTCTGCGAATCCTGGAGAGGACCCTCTTCTGCGAGCCAGACTCACACTCCAGAATCCTCAAGTGCCCCAGGCGAACCAGGAACCTCACATGAGCAGAAAGAAACATGCAAAAAGGGAGACGCTGACCCAAATCGCTTTCAACCGCCATGAAGTCAACCGTCTGCCGACCGATCCGAAAAAGAAACACGCGCAAAAACCAGAGACTGGACCTAACACGTTGCGCCAGGAACAACTGCGAGCCGAAAAACCGAGTGCCGCGCCGTGCGCAGCGCGGGCGGACCGAGGGCCCGTCAATTTCAATTTCATGGCCCCAGCGAGCGACGGGCGCTGTCGCCGTCCTCATTCGGGGCCACCGTCGAAGATGGCAACGGTTGTTAAGGACCTCAATTGGCCAGTCGGTCTCACAAGTGAAAAGAAAAGTTGGCGCTGCTGTCCAATATCATAGTCGCTAGCACTCGTAACCCCCGAGGCGCGCGAGGCCCCTGCAGGAGGTCCAGCCGATTGGACTTTCAGGACTGCGGATCGCTCGGGGGCCTTGGGCCACCGACTGACAGGGCGCACTTTGCGACGCGGCTCTTTGGCTATCCCTGAGCGACCAGCCGCGCATACAGATAACCCAGCAGTGCAGTTCACGCCCACACTGACAGCGGCGGAGCGAAGACGCCCGCCCAGGCGCGCACGCGGCCAAGCCGCCTCTGCCCCCCGCGCACTTGGAACTAATAGCCAAGACTGCCTCCTCGACCGCGAACGTACACCCAAACAGTGTCTGAACAGCCTCATCCCAAAACAGCGCCATGGCAGACACCGTTTTCCCGGGAGGCCGGGAGGGCGATGGCCACTGATAGTCGACGCAAGCATCCAGGCACGCTTTTTTTGACAGCGAGCCCGCCACATTGCCGTCGCCATATAGGCAGGGCACTCCGACCAAAGCGGCGGCCATGCAGCGACCCGCAATGGCCCGCATCACGGCGCGCGTAAGTGGGGCCCCACAGGCCAAACCCGCCCACTCATGAGCCGACCACCCTGGGGCGTGAACAAGATCCCCAGCGAAGACGAGAATCGGGGGCTCCCAAACGGGGTGGTGACCACACCGTGTGGTGAGTCGGTGGGGATTCGGGGTCACCGCACGGTTTTGGGACGCGGGTCGTTCTCCGAGGATGTCTCGGGCGACTGGGGCCTCCAGGGTCCCAAAACCGTGTGGTGACGGACCGTGCGGTGAGGTCTTTGCGGATTTCGAGGTCACCGCCGGGTCTGTCACCACACGGTTTTGGGACACCCAAGCGAAGGAACTTGCGTTCGCGGCGCCGGAGGGCGAGCCCAGCAGAATAACTAGATTCGCTCGCGCAACTTCGGGAGCTCAAATCGCATGCTGCAGCGTGTTTCTCCGCCAGACACGCTATCCGCAATGGCCCCCTGCCCCGAAACTCCGTCAGCTGCTCTTGAGAATTGCCCAGCGGCCCAGCGCCGACGGGGGCGCGGCACCTCCCCGTTCACAACCAAAGGCTGCCCGAGACCACCCCGCACTCTGCGGCCCAAGGCTCGATGCCCTCGACGGCGTGGCGAATCTTTCGCCAGCGACACCCTGGGGCGCAGCAGTGACGGTCCAGCGAAAATCAATGAGCACCTGCTGTCGGCGAGTAAACATGCGCGAGCTCGGGCTGACAGGCGACGCGGCCCACCAGGACCTCGCGCCCAAAGCATGGGGGCGCCGCAATTGCGCCGCGAGTTAGCTCTGGCACTATTGGCTGACATATCTGCGCCAGAAGAAGAAAGATCCACGTCGCATCCCCCCTGGAGAATATTTTCAAGTCGCCCCGGTAGACCACCGACCAGAAACGACCCCCCCGGACGGATACCCCCGCAGCAACGAGGCCCCCAGACGGGAGACCCTCCAAGAGCCGTGCGCGCTGGACCTCCACATGGATCTGGGTCAGACAGGCGACTGGGCGGTCCTGCCCCCCTGCTTTGCACGCAGAGCGGCCAGCCCTGGCGCGAGCCGCCTCAGAAGACGCTGCAGAAAACCAAGAGGACGGGTCAGCCCGCACATGCGCGGTTCCAGCCCCAGGCGCCGCGCTCGCCGAGCTTGCGCCGGGCGCCGTGGACTCGCCACATTCGGCAGGCTGCTCCACGACCTTCTTCTTCTTCTTCTGGGGTCGCTCAACGTGTGATGCATGCTCCATGTTGGCCTCGTCTATCTTGCTCGTGGCCTCTGCGAACGGGCGCATGGCCAGGCCCGAGAGCCCAACTTGAACTGAAACGCGCGGGCGACAGTTGAGCCTGATCTTGCGCATGTTTGCCGTGGGGACATCCGCGAGCAGCTTGGGACTGAAAGCGAAGGTCTCCAAGCAGGCTGTCCGCGAACTGACGTACCAACTTGGGCGACGATTTTCTGTTGTGTGGCCAGCTGGGCCTCGATCGCATCGTAGCGAATGCAGGTCAGCTCTGGGCGGCTCTCCAGATGACCGGCACGCCCGAAGCTCGCTGCAAACGGACTTGCGGTGACTTGGGGGCGTCCTACGGGATGGATAAAGCTTTCGCCGCCATGCGTTGTGCCGACGCGCTCTGCTTGTCACCTGGCTTGTCGCAGAGGGTTGCCGTCCGGTTGTATTCTTCAACGCTGGGAGGTGAAAGTGGGCCAGGCGCTGCTGCATCCTTGCCCATGCCCTTCCCAGCGCCGCCGCGCGCACCTTTGCCTGCGCCGCCTTGCTGGTCCCTGCGCGCGCAGCAACCTTAAGGACGGGAGGATTCTAAACCACGACGATTCGGGGTCCATCACGATGTCAGTCTTACATGTGCCGCAGTGACTGTAAACATAGATTCTGGCTGCGCGCTAAATACAAGCATAGAAAAACAATTCCACCTTTGCCCCTTGCCGCGTGAAGTTGGGCAGGCAACAAAGGAAAGAGGCGAGTTCCCCCAGCCGCGGGGGCGGTTCGCATGTGGCCCCCTAAGCAGATCCTTTCGGGCATCTGCTCTCCGAGCTACCTGTGGCTGTGCCCTTCAGCATGCCCTGATGGACGCCGGCGCGAACCGTGGCGTGCACGGCCCCCTCTCCCTCCCGGTTGGGCCCGTCACCGCCGGAGGGCAGAGGCGGGGCCTCCCTCTGGCGAGCGCGCGGCCGCCTGCCTCTCGCGTCGTGGAAAGGATGGGGCGGGGCAGGGTCCAACTCGTCTCGGTGAGCCCAAGCCGTTCCTGCTCCTCCCCTCGAGTCTTTTGCCTGGATATGTGTTATCCATGCAATATGTCCCAATGATGTCCCATAGTCAATGGGCTTCGCACAAGACATGGGCAAGACGGTGTAAGCAAAGCGAATGTGGTGAGAAGGGCAAGAACGAGGTGGTGCGAAGGGGTGCGTTGACTCCTTCTGGAAGACCGAGAAGCGGCAGAGACGTAGCTTCTCGCAGCCCCGCGCGGACTTTTTCGGCCAGCCTCCTTGGCGCGCGAAGCGCGCCACGGGCGGCGCCAGAGGCGCCGCCTGGGGGGCCCCAGCGCAGATCCAAGAGCTCCGCGCGGACCTCCGATGAATGTACCATTTTGAATGCCGACATAGGTTGTCCCATCTCCCTCTTCTCTCTGCTCGTCGTTGCCTCTTCTCCTCTCTTCTCCCGATATACCCCCTTTTGGGTTGTCCTCATCTTGTCGTCCTGCTCCTGCTTCTACCCTGGAGGCCTCCCAGATTGGATCCGAGCAGATGCGGCCAAACGATCGCAACGCATCGCGGATATATCGCAGGTGCGTCGCTGATGCATCGGCAACGTTGGCCATCCATCGGTGACGTCGGCATTGAGAAAATCAGGCTCCATATCCAGCCAAATCAACGATGCATCGCCGATGCGGCGCGTCCCTCCGACCGACCCCATCGAATGTTTGTTATCATCGGCGATGGCCTGGGTTATTCGCTTGCTGGGGGGAGAGCAAGGAAGATGCCAACCGATAACCTGACATGTTCCGCTCTGGGCAACCCCATGTATGTCCGCGCGCACCAATACTGCATACCCTTCGGTGGCAACTCACGGGATCCTCCCATCAAATTTGTGTTGGCTCTTGCGAATCGACGCTGATTGACGCTAGTCGACGCCACTGCACTCTGAAGGCGGAAATGCGACGGCATGCAAGGTCCAGATGCTTTGCCACCCCAAGCCATGAGCACGCACCCCCTCTGGACCTGCGCAGCCGACAAGGTCAGGTGATCCGGGATCCTCTTCCTCCTCCGCCGACAGCGGGGCCGCATCCGACGAACGACGAGGAACCGACAGCGGGGGCTGGCATTGAGCAGGGACCGACCGTCCCGGCAGTCCTATAGGCCTACCACGAAATATTCTTAGAACCCAAATATGTCCGAAGAACGAAAACAATGTGCTGAGATCATAAACCCGATGTGTCAAAACAAGACAGTCGAGGCCAGACATGTTCTCAGGACATTTTGTGGACACCATCAAAAGGTTCTTAGAACATTCGCTGGTATGCCTGTAGGCGAGCTAGGACGCTTCGCCACTGCTTGAAGCGGGGGCTGGCAAGTCGGCTACACGCAAGACTGACCCTGGGTAAGAGTGACATTTGGTGCGCGGCTTGTTGGGGGCCGCGGGGAGACCAAGCCTGGGCGCGCAAGCCGCTGCTACCGCTTCGCTCTCAGCCATCCGAGGATCCACCTGTGCCCGCACCAAAGGTCACTTCGGCAAAAGGTCACTCTTGCGTCTAGTCGAGCAAGGCGCGCCTCCAGGGCTTCCTTCAGCCCGGCCAGCTCCGCGTCGCGGCGCGCCTTGCGGTCCTCGTACGTCTCGGGCTTCACCTCGCGGGGGCCCGGCTGGGCGGGAGCGACGCCTCGACCCCCAGACACCCGACGGGAGCCCATGGATTCAACGTAGCGTAAATTATCCCAGTGCGACCCTACCTAGGAGTTGGAACCTCTAGGAAAGCAACAGTAGTAGGAATAGTGGATGCTGTACTGCGCAATAGTGGATGCTGTGCTGCGCTATGCTATGCTATGCTCTGCTATGCTATGCTATGCCGCGCAATGCTATGCTGGGCTATGCTATGCTATGCTATGCTATGTTATGCTGCGCTATGCTATGCTGCGCTATGCTATGCTTTTGCTTTGTCTTCGCTTTTGCCTTCGCTTTTGCTTTTGCCTGGCACCCAAGGAGCGCAACTGGGGGAAACGCGCGTTTGCTTTTACCTTTGGTGTTGCTGTTGCTTGGCTCCCAGGGGACCGGGGGAACCGCCCGTGGCGGTTTCCACTGCCCGGCCCCTTTAAGCCAAGACAGTAAGAACCCTTCTAGGCAGAGCCTAGGTAGGGAAAAACACCCGAAGGATTTTTTGTTTGTGCGGCCTTTTTGAAAACCAGCCTGGAGCGTACCCCTATCCCTCAGATTGGCAGGCCCAGATGCGATGAGAATCTCAGGGGTGCTCCCTCAGAAACTGAGGGGGGGGCCATACGATTGGCATCGAGATAAGGTGAGGCCTCCCATGAATTAGGGATGAGGGTTTGTTTCAAGCTGGAAATTCTAAAGGCCTTCTCCGGCCGGGCACTGAGACCGTCAAACAGCTACTCAGAATGAAAAAATACCCCACGGGAGTGGGCCGAGGCTTCGGGGGACCCCGCATTGAAAAAATCAAGACATCACATCGGCGGACACAAGTGTCGGCCCCTGGGATCCGTGACTGGGCTCCGTAAGCCCTGACCTCCTCGCGCCGACCAGTAACAGCGATAGATAGGTTTTGGCAATCTTGACAATTTTCGGTTTTCTGGACGCCACTCAGACACATAGGAGGAAAGCACCAGGAACTGAGATGCACACAAGGGGATCTCCGCGACAAGTACGCCTGGTGGCGCAGGGAAGCCTGCTTTTCGGGTCACCCTCCTCGGTTTCGCATTCCGTGTGGCGCAGCTGTTCGAAAGCAGCTGGGGCCGCGCGTGAGCACTCGTAGGCAGCCTCCCTCCAGAAGGAAAGTTCCGAAACGACAACAGTGAGCCTGGGTTGGCCGGCGGAGTCAGAGAAACGTTTGGCATCACAACGGCGGAGAGATGTGGGCAACCTTCGGCTTCCAGGAGGCCCCCCCGCGCCCAGAGGCCGCAGAACACGAGCTCAGGATGAAAGGCTCTTTCCCCATGCAATGGGGTAAAACCTTTTTCTGGGCGAGCGGGACATTCGAGCCTCCTGCTTACTCCTCGCGCCCCCAGAGAGAAGGAGGAGGCAACACACACACACATCGAACGAGAAAGGGACGAACGCAGGCGGCCATGACAGAGAAGAGAAAAAATTATGGTGTCCACGACCAGCTCGTTGGCAGCGGCAGCAATGGGTGGGCGCAAGGAGGAGGAGGGGGAGGAGGAGGAGGAGAAGGAGGAGGAGGAGGAGGAGGAGGAAGAGAATCGAAGAGGAGTTTTGAGGCTGGAGGAAAAAAATTGCGGGGTGCTTCCTGCCCGCTCAAGATGCTCCTGAACGCCTCCAGTCGCCAAGGCTGGAACTCTAGCCAGAGTGCACCCCGGAAGGCCCCTGGGGGGGGGGCGACGCTGCACCCCTAGAGAAAAAACAGGTGCATAACCATCAACTTGAAATCTTAAGAGCTGCGCGCGGATATTTCTTGGACCAGCGCTGCGTGCCCCACCCTGGCGCGCGGAGCCGGAGGAGCCGCCAGAGGGGCCCACCGCCGATCGGGGGACATCCGCGCGGGTTTCCGAAAACGCATGCTCAGGAACTTCCTCCTCCTCCTCCTCCTCCTCCTCCTCCTCCTCCTCCTCCTCCTCCTCCTCCTCCCTCCTTCCCCTCCTCCCTCCTCCTCCTCCTCCTCCTCTCCTCCCTCCTCCTCCTCCTCCTCCTCCTCCTCTCCTCCCTCCTCCTCCTCCTCCTCCTCCTCCTCCTCCCTCCTCCCTTCTCCTCCTCCTCCTCCTCCTCCTCCTCCTCCTCCTCCTCCTCCTCCTCCTCCTCCTGGCGGTCGGCACCGAGCCCCCCCCGAGCCCAGACTTCTGGCGACAACGAGGAAACCACGCGGGAGATGTCATCCTATGCCTCGGCCTCGCAGTGCCCGCTGCGGGCCCCAGGGCCGTCAACAGTCACGCCGGTCGGAGGTCTGGGTTCGGCCCTCGTGCGCCATCGTGAAAGCCTGATGCACCAATAGGGGGCCACATACGAACCCTACCCCTGCCCCCCCCGATTTCTGAGGGGGAGGGGTAGGGTTCGCATGTGGCCCCCTAGCCAAACTGGGACGCAATCGGGGGCTGCCCCGGGCCATCGCAGTTCCATCGTCTAAGGCCGTCCTGGTTGGCCGACCGCCCAGCGGTGCTCCTGGGGGTGAAGTGCCTGGGGAGAAACGTGGAAGGGTGGTGGGAGTGGGGAGGAGAGCGGTGAAATGAGGAAGGAGGGAAGAGGCGGAAGGAAGAGGTGGAAGGGAAGGCTGGAGCCGTCACCATACGTCAGAACAAGGGAAGGGGCTGACTGGCAAGGGGAGGTCAGAGCGTACAGAAAGGCGGGAGGATGGGCTGAGGATGAGGGGGGGGGGGGAAAGAGAAGAGGAAAATTTAGGGAGAAGGTCGGACAGAAAAGGGTAGCAGGTACCACCTCCTATTCTCTCCTAGTCTCTGGCCCTCCCTCCTCCCATCTCTGGGTTGGGAGGATGCAGGGAGGAAGAGGGACGAGGGAATGAGAAGTGCAGCACGACATCGGCTTGGCCTCGCAGCTGGCCCGGATGCTCTTCGAATACTCGAGCACCGAGTCCAGCTCCGTCTGCGAGCTCTCGCGGTCGGAGGACATCTCAGTGATGGCCTTGTCGAGCGAGGCGGCCTCCTCAAAGATTTTGCTTGCGTGCGTAAGTGGCTCTTTTTCTCCTGGATCCTCACATTATCACCTCCACCAGTGTTCCTCCTCCTGCTCCTCCTTCCTCTCTCCTCCTCCTCCTCCTACTCCTCCTCCTCCTCCTCCTCCTGCTCCTGCTCCTCCTCCTCCTCCTCCTCCTCCTGCTCCTCCTCCTCCTTCTCCTCCTCCTCCTCCTCCTCCTCCTCCTCCTCCTCCTCCTCCCCCTCCTTCTTCCCTGCCTCTCCCTCGTTCCTCTCTTTCCTCCCACCCCGCTCCGACCTGAAGAACTCAGATTGTAATGCTCGCGTCAAGTCAAAAGCCCCGGCCCTGAGCTACCCAGACCCCCGGAGACTGAAACAAATCGCGCAGGAGGTCCTTGCAGTTCTCGGCGGGCCTCAGAATGCAAATTGGATATCCGAATAGATGCCGTATCGCCAAAGCATCGCCCATGTCGCCAATGCATCGCCGATGCCTTCGGCGATGCATCGGCGACGTCGCCAATGAATCGGCGCCGCGTGGACACATTCAGTCTCTACAGCGCGCATGACCATGGCCCCGAGAGTCCCAAGAGACACCCTCCAGCCCTAAGAGGGTCGCATTCTTGGCCCATGTATCCAGGCCCGCAATCGTCGGCGGAATGGCGCAGGTGGTGTCTCATCACGCCACATCGCAGATGCATCGGCGAAACAGCGTGACCCTCCGCCCCCTTCTATCGGGGACGCACTAACCCAGGTCAGCCGAAACCCGGGTCGGCCGAGGCCCTCTGTCGCGAAACCCAGCTGGCCGCTTAGTAGCCCAGCGGAGGGCGTAAAGGGAAATTCGGCTGCTCCCGAACCAGGGTCGGCCAGAGGGGGTTGGCTGACCCCAGGTAGCGCTGACCCCCGCTGCGTGAGCCCCGAATCTGCTGGACCACATCGTGGGCGAAATACATCTCCGTATCCGCGGCCTCGTTGACCGGGCCCCTGGGCCGCGACCCCGCGGATACGGGGCGCTTTGTTCGAGGATGCCCCGCACGGAACCCCGTGATTTTTTCAGTACGCGGTGCCCTGAAGGCTCGACCCATTCCGCAGGACTGGTTTATCCTGAGCCGTCGTTTGACGGTCCCAGGGCCCCGCGAGGGCTCCCAGAGGCCGAAAATTGAGGAAAACCTCCGTCTTGATTGTCAATGCGTTGGATCTCTGGGAACGCATCCCTGCGACCGCGTATCCGCGGGATGGCGCCCCGAAAATCCACGCCGCGAGGGCGCTTGCCGCTCCTCTGGACGGAATCCCCCTTTGGGAGGCCGTCGTGGGCAACCCCTGGGCGCGCCGCCGGGGGAGGCGCCCCCGGGTCGCCCTCGCGGAGGGCAGGAGGGCGAGGAGGAGGAGGAGCAGGAGGAGGAGGAGGAGGAGGAGCAGGAGGAGGAGGAGGAGGAGGAGGAGGAGGAGGAGGAGGAGGAGGGAGGAGGAGGAGGAGGAGGAGGAAAAAAAAGGAGGAGGAGGGCGAGGAGGAGGAGGAGGAGAGGTCGCCTAAGCCCTTCGGAGAAACCCTCCACTCAGCGGGGGGCTCTCGCTGGACATCGCGTTGGCATGGTTGGTCCTGCCGCGTCGCACTCCTCACCGTTTCGCCGGAAGGGTGCAAGGCGCGTCCTCGTGCAAGACTGGCGGCGGGCGGCTCGGGCAGGCAACCGTGCCACAGGGCCCTGCGGTCTGGTGGCCCTGGAGACCACGGCGGGGCACCCGGGTCCATACGTCAGGAAGCAGCTCCCGGGAGGTCTTCGCAGAAAATGCGACGGAGTACGAGTCCCGATGAGAAAGCCACTGGCCCAACTCTGGCCGAATTGAGCAAGGGATTCATTCGGACGATATCCGCGTTAAGCGGGGTTAAGCAGGATTCGACAGGAGTGTGCCACATGAAGCAGTTTTCCACCGCGGGTATACCAGCGACGACTCTGAGTTGAACCTCGCAATATTCGTAACATTCGCCACCGAATCCTATGTAATCGGCTTCTGCGCATCGTGCACCGAGATGCGCCATTATCTTCACACCCTCGCGCACCTCCCTTGGAGAATGGCAGCCGCCCCGGCCCAGACCGCAGCGCGCAGAGCGCGACGATCTTCGCGCCCCCGCGGGTGACCTGGGTGTCGTGACGACAGCGGTACTGTTCTTTGACACCGCGTCAATCGTCAAACATTAATGGGTCGGCGCATTCCATTACCGCAAATCGATCAATATCTCGGAGCGCTCAACATTGAGAGCCCGCTCCGGGTTTGCCGCCCCGTCGACACGAGACGAACCTACCGTGGGCAGAATCGGCCCATGATGGTGAGCGTGTCACTGGAAGAAGCTGGCAGAAGCCAGCGACTCGAAGAGGTCGGGTCGCAGACCCAGACGTCCACCGTCGTGACTGTTTCTCTCAAACAGTGTGGGCCCCCTCCCCGGAGACCGCGTCCCGTCTCGAAGCGTTCATCGACAGCCCTGGTGCCCCGCAAGGGCCCTCCAGGGGCCGAAAACGACAAGAGACAGCCAATCGATGCTTCGTCACTGCGCGGGGATGTCAGGGGAAGCCTGCCCCCTCCCTCCCTCGTGCGCGCCGAAGACTAGGGCCCCGAAGAAGATGGAGGTCGCATCATGGCCAGAGGCGCGTGCGCGGACGCCGGGGCGGCGGCATGACCGCCCCGCCGTTCTGGACAAACTTCGAAGTTCGACATTGGGTCAGCGCTAACCCGCGTCGGGCTCGATCCTCGAACCACGACCCTCGAATCTACTCGATCCATAATCCTCGACTCTCGATCCTCGAACCTCGACCCTCGAGCCTCAAACCCAGATCCTCGACCCTCGATCCTCGATCATCGAACCTCGAGCCTCAAACCCAGATCCTCGATCCTCGATCCTCGATCCCAAACAGTGTTTTGCATTGTGCACTGCGGTGCAAACTATGCGGCATCAACTATATGGAGTGACCATATGCAGTGTATGCTACGTGGTGTTACGTAGATTGCGCACGCGATTGTGTGAGGTAGCTTGTGCAAGCGATGTGGTGTGACTTGTGCGGCGTGAGCTATAACATGCGAACGGTGCGGTGTAAGCCAGGAATGCGAGCTAGGTGGGGTAAGCCATGGTGTGCAAATGGTGTGGGCTAAGTGTTGCTAGCTTTGTTGTGTACGCTCTGTGGCGAATATCCTGTCGTGTAAGCTAAGATGTGGCGTGAGCCATGCGGAATGAGCGATGGCATGTGAATGATGCGGGGTAAGCGATGTTGCGTAGAAAATGCGGTGTGGTCTACACAACGTGAGCTGTGCGGTATGCGCGCGAGGCGTGTGCGCGAGGCGCCCACGAGGCGCCCACGAGCGGGAACGTCCGCAAACCCACCCAGCGCACGGGGCTCCCACGCGGCGCCCACAGGCGACAGCGTGGCGAATCCTCGGCAAACCCATCGAGCGCACGAGGCGCCCACGACGCGCCCGCTGCTGGGAGCGTGGCGAAAATCTGGCACCTCATCCAATGACCGAAGAGCAGAACAAGATTCCGGAGTGCAAGCACTGCTGGAGAACAAGAACGCGACCCCAGATATCTGAGTATGCCTCCCCTGGCTTCCCCCTCCTTGGTCTTGTACTTGATGTCGGACTCGTACGTCGCCTTGGTGAGCTTGTTCTCCATGGTCATCTTCTGGTAAGCAGTTGCCGCCGTATCCTCGTCGCTCTCGGACTCCGCGAGGGACTTGCTGAGGTCGGACTCGACCACCTCTAGCAGCCCGATGACCGACCCACCAGCCTCGGACTTGCCATGCGCAGCCTCGTCGCCAGAGTAATACTCGCGGAGGATCTTCACTGCCTTGCGCACGCCAGACAGGCCTTGCTCAAGATCGGTCTTGGTCTCGAGGTACAGTGCGTTCTGCTCAGACCTCACCTTGTCCGCCTCTGCCTGTGACTTGAGCAGCTCCGCCAGGGCTGCCTGGGTCTCCTTGGTCTCGTCCTTCAGGGACATCGAGGTGGAGCTGGCCTTGTCGATCTTCGTGGACAGTGACTCGATGGTGGCGGTCAGGTCGTCCTGCTTCTCCTTGGTATCACCGTACTCCTTATCGCACCACTTCTTGTGATCGGCGTCCACGCCAGCTTCCTGCTCCAGCTTCGCGATCAGCCCCTCGATAAGAGTGCGGACCTTCGCAAAAGGATCCGAGCCCGTCTGCGCCGCCAGGTGAATCGTGGCGGCCACGCGGTTTGACAACTGCTGCAGGGCCGGGGACTTGTCCCTCTTGGCCAGCTGCCGGAGCATGTTGACCACCTCGAAATTTACGAGGTCCTCGTGCGAACGAAGCTCGAAATTCTTCCGGGATCGCACCTGGGCGAAAGAGGCCGCGCCACCGTAGACGATCGTGTCTGAAGCGCCTGTCATCTCGACCAGCACCTTCGAGGTCAGAGGGCGGTTGAAGTTTCGTGGCAGTCCAGACGATGAAAGAAAGACTGTGAAGGCTCCCACAAAAAGCGTACGCGCCCACCCGCGTACATGAGCACGGCCCCCCAATCCGCGAGACCAGCCGCGTGATACGGATGTTCTCGAGTTCCGTACTCTCGAAACCAACGTGGATTCATGCACGCGTATTTCGCCTCCGAGCATTGAGGTTTCTGGAGGTGCTCTGGTTTCAGTGCCACTCCTTAGATCACGGTGGGCGAACCTATTCGTGGCCGGGGCTCGCCATGGCCTGAGCAAAATAACACCTCCGCTCCTTCTGCAACTTCCCTTGTGGTAGTAGCACGGCGATTGCACTCGACACGAAGAAAACCAAGACACAAATTCGACCTAAGCAGCCGACACCATCGTAGCCGCGACGGGCGAAACATAATCCGCTGGTCCCCTTGCGGGGCGATCAGGCTGCGAAGATTAGACTTGCAGCTCCCCGTACCAGTTGCAGTTTCCAGTTTCCACTGTTATAACCCTGTTTTCTGCTTCCTTACTGTCAATTGTTGCTGAACGCGCGAGGGGGGGGGAGCCGAAAAGCGTCCTGGTTAGCGTCCCCGAATTGCGATGCCTGAATTCCCGGGGAGTCGTGGGACGCGTAAAGATATATGATATTCGCATCCCCGAAGCCAAACTCCCTAACTAAACATACGCCATATTCGCGTCCCCGACGCCACACACCCTCGCAAATTACACTATATTCGCGTCCCCAAAACAATAATCCATTGCAAATTAAACATTACTCGGGTCCCCGAAGCCATGAACTCTGGTGAATTACAGAATGCTCGCGACCCCGAGACCATGAACCCAAGCTGATTATATCAGATTCGCGCCCCCGAAACCATAAACTTCCGAACTTGCATCCCCGAAACCACGAACACACGCAACTTATACAATATTCGACCCCCCGACGCCATAAACCTTTGGAATTTACACAATATGTGCGCCCCCGACGCTATAAACTGTCGTACATGACGCCGTCGTTGCGTCCCCGAAGCCACACACCCTCATAGATTACGCAATATTCGCGTCCCCGAAGCCATAAACCATTGTAAATTACCTAATTGTCGCGCCACCGAAGCCATAAACTTTCGTAAATTAAGATTGGCCCTCGCGTGAAGCCCCGACATTTCTTCACGGCAGCGTCCAGACATCCCAACACAGCTGTGGTAAGTCCCATTCTAAGAGAAGGGGGCCGGCGGCATGGGGGCAAAGCCCATACAGAAAAACAAAACCCAGGACCTGGTGTCTCCAGGATATAAGCACTGGAAAAAAGTTCGGGTCCGAGGGGAAAGTCTGGTTCCAGGGAGGAGAGAAGAAGAGGAGCACGCGACCACTGAACCTCACCACTGAACCTCACAGTAGCGTGAATCAGACAATCGCCAGTAAACTAGAAACGCTGCACGAGCCGATCTGTCATAGGCAAAATCATGCAACGAACTTTGTTTTTATAGCGCCTGGAGGCGTACCCATGAAAATAGATCAAACTATAACACACATGTGATCCGACCACGAACCTATTACCACATGCACAGCCGCCGTAACCCCGTCACCTTCTTCGCCTCGGCAATCGCCTTCATCTCCTCGGCACGGCTCGTCTTGGCAGCCTCGTGATCTTCCGTCGCGGTCTTGCAACTCTTTGTCAACTCGGCAAGGTTCTCTTTAGAAGTGGCCAGGGTCTCCTCAGCCATCTTTAAGTCGCCGGACGCGACTGACTTGGACTCGCCAGCCTTCGCCTTGGCCGCCTTTGCCTGACCCATCTCCTTGGTGTCTGCCGCAGCCTGGTCCTCCAAGCTCTGCTTCGTCATCTCGTAGCTATGCTTGGCACTTGTCTCCTGACATGGGAAGAACTTTGTTCTCACGGCGCAATTTTGGAGGGGAGAGGGGGGGCGGACACAGCAGCACGATGACAGACTCAGCGACGCAATGGTGAGGCCACTGAGCTACCACAAGTGCCGTGCGCATGGAATGAACTGAACCGTCCAGCCGCATAGACAAGCAATCCTGGGAAGAATTTTATATGTTTTGGCACGCCGGGTATGGTGACGGAACGTATAGACAAGAAGCCCAGCAGTAGTGCCTCATCATGTGGAACAAGAGCAGCTGTCCTTCGGAACCCTTGTGACAACCATCCTTGCCATTGCGACATGAATTCTTTCGACTTGGACAACAAGAGCTGTCAAATGGATTGGAGTCGGCGTCAAAACGGAAGATTGTGTTGTCCCATAGGCCCCGGATGATCGCAAATCTTGTTCTAGATGGGTCGGCACTGCTGCTGGGCATCGAACGAAAATGTTCTGTCCCCAGCCCAGACGGGCAGGCCCATGCTTTGGGCAATCCCACTGGGCAACCTCCGTAGTTACGCATCCGACCAGTAGGTCCAGTCCGCCCTTCCTCTCTTCCTCCTTCTCAGGCTCAGCCTGTTTCGCACCTTCAAATGTTTCAGCATCTCCTGTTCCTCCTCGGGGGTTCTATCCTATGCCTCCGCCTCCTGCTCAAGAAGCTCGTCGTCCTGCCTCCGCTCTCGTTGTTGTCGTCGTCGTCGTTGTCGTCGTCCGTCGTCGTCGTCTTCGTCGTCGTCGTCGTCGTTGTCGTCGTCCGTCGTCGTCGTCGTCGTCGTCGCAGTCACTGGGCCCTCCTTCAGAGCGCCAGCCACAGCGAAACTGGACCGACAACTCAAGCGCGCGAGTCACAGCGAAACCAAATCGAACTTGAGCAACGTCGTAGTTGACTCGAGGGAAAGCCCCTTCCTTGTGATCCCTTCCTCCCCGGGGGGGTCACCGAGGGGGGGGGGGGGGGGCAAGCTAGGTGCGCTCGCGTCATATCTGACATCCTACCCCTCCCTCCCATCCCTTACCATGGCGTAGATCCCCTCTCTACTCGCACAGTCGGATGTCGAGCAGGGCAATGATCCCGAAAGGGTACGCGATGCATTGTAGAGCACGGCATGGCATGGCGTGAAGAGCACCGCAAAGCGTAGTATGTCACAGCATGGCGTGGCGTGGCGTAGTGAATAATTGCATCACAAAGCTTTGCAACGCAAAGCATGGCATCGCACAGCGGCCCCGAACATAACATTGCATAGCATGGCATTGAAGATCAAAGCGTAGCATGGCATAGCACGACGTGGCACTTAAGCACTGCATATCACAGCTTCAGCTGAAGGCATGGCATCGCGCAGCGGAACGCAACCTAGCATTGCATTGCATGCCGTGGCATGGCACGGGAAATGACGCCAGCGCTGCAGCGGGAGCACGATTCGGAACGAGCGGAAGCGCGGAAATGAGGCCAGCGCTGCAGCGGGAGCACGATTCGGAACGAGCGGAAGCACGGAAATGAGGCCAGCGCTGCAGCGGGAGCACGATTCGGAACGAGCGGGGCCCGAAAATGAGGCCAGCGCCTCAGCGAGAGCAGCATTTTGAAAAAAATGCAAGCGAAAACCCAACTCCGGGACATCCTGTGTGCAAAGAAACAATACGCGGGGGGGGGGGGCCGGACACTCCCAACCCGTCATCAGGGCAGGAGGACAGTAGTATTCATATTGAGTAATTATGGAGCGGGGGGGGTCCCGGGGGGGAGTTCTGAGTCAGAGTACCATCCTCCCCCGAGGGGGTCTTGGGGCCCAAACAGGCTCCACGACAGCCCAAGAGGCCCCCAACTCAATCGGTCCAAGAGGGCCCCGAATCGCCGAACGATCGGTCCAGGAGTCCAAGATGCCGAAGATGGCACCCTCAAAGCCCAAGGGGATGCCAAGACGCTCGAAGACGCTCCAAGAGCATTCCACGAAGGCCACAACAGGCAGAACGTAGAACATGCTGGCGTTCTCGCCTCTTCGGCTTCCCGACGCCCCAAGACGGCCCAAATACCACCCAGATCGGCGCAAGAGACCCCCAAGAATTTCCAAGGCAGCCCCAAAGCGACCCAAGAAAGACCGAAGACGGCCCTAGAGGCCTCCCAGACGGCCCCCAAAACGGCTCCGAGAGGGTGCCCACACGGGAGCCCGAGCGCACACTTCGAGCCCTCGGCCGGCCTCGAGAAGCTCCCTGGGAGGCCCCGAGAGGCTCCCCGAGAAGCCCCCACGCGGCCCCCACGAGGCCCGCAAGAGGCCCCCAGGAAGCCCGAAGAGACCCCAAGCAGATGCCAAGAGGCCCCAGGGTGCTTCCAAGAGGCCGCAGAACTGTCCCCTAGAGGCTTACGAGCGCGCTCCAGCCGAGTCCTCACCAAGCATCCCTGAGGACTCTGCCCCACGTCAGCGTCGTCGTCGCCGCCGATGCCTCCGTCGCCGTCGTCGTCGTCGTCGTCGTCGTCGTCGTCGTCGTCATCGTCGTCGTCGTTGTCGTCGTGGTCGTGGTCGTGGTCGCTGTCGTCGTCCCTCAGGGTCGGCGGCACCAGCCTCAAGGCCTTCCCAATCCACAAACGCAAAAACTCTCGGAGGTCCGAACGGATCTCGTGGGCTGGCGGCGGATCCCCCTCGCAGCAACCCATGTGTGGCACGCTGGAGGCGCATCCCAAGAAACTGAACATCTGAAATCCAGCCGCCCATCCCCCAGACGAAAAATAAAAAATACCCACAAAATAATCAACACATAGTCCAAAAATAGTATTGGGATTATTTTTTGTATGTGTTTGACCTTTTTGGTGTATGTTTGGGGCATTCTTTATTTTTCGTCGAAAATCCCCCTGCAGGGGGACACGCCCGACATAGTGTTAGACTCCGAGTCCTGTCGCAAGAGAAACCTGTTTCGCATGCCTTCCAGGGCCGGCCCCCGTCCCCCCACCGAATCTGCCATCCAGCGCTCGCTTCCGCCTCCAGACGGCGAAGATGGCCCTCAAGACGGTTTCCAATACGGCCACGGTGACACGAGGTGGCCATAGATGGCCCATGCGGCTCCCCTGAATAAGGCCCCAAGTCGGTCCAAGAGGACCCCAAGTTCGCCCAAGAGCCTCCGAAGAGGGCCACATGACGGCCCTAAAGCGGTCCATCATGGCACCAAGGACGGCCCAGGGAGGCCACCAAGACGGCCTCCGAAGGCGTCAGACGGGCCAAGAGCCCCCTAAGACGGCCCCGGGGGTCGAGGCCACCATGAACCCCCCAAAAGGCCCCCAAAGGCCTAAAGAAGGTTCCCAGGAGGTCCCAAGAAAGCCCCTAAAGGCCTTCACCTTCTTGTCTTCATGTTGTACCTCTCCTCCTGCTCCTGCTCCTGCTCCTCCTCCCCCTCCTCCTCTTCCTCCACCTCCTCCTCGTCGTCCTCCTCCTCCGTGCTGCACGGACGAAGATGAGCTCGAGTGCACGACCCGCCTCAGTTCAGACAGCTCGCAGAACTGCCGCGGGGCGTGGACTCAACCTCAGCCCTACCGCGCGGACGAAGACGAGGTCGAGTTAACGACCCCTCCCAGTTCAGACGAGTCGTCGGAATTGCGCTGTTCCTACACTCAGGCTCCTTCCTGATGCGCCGTTGAATGGGCGCGCAGGCCAGGTTTGCCGCAGGCGTCTCGGTGGCGCACGACGCCTCTCCGTCGGCCCGGGTCTGCTGACTCAGGTGCTCCGGTGGTTGGCGGCGCGCACAGGGGGGTGGAGGGAGGGGGGAGGGCTTCTAAGAGGCAGGGGTGCTTCTGAGGAGCCCTCCCCCCTGCCCCCACCCCCCTCTGCGCGTGGCTGAGGTGAGCGGGGCACGAGCGGAAGGGGAGGGGAGAGGCGAGGGGCCCAGGGGAGGCTGCTGGAGTTGTGCCCCCAGAGTTCGCGGCGCGCCCCGTGCCTGCCCTGGCACGAGCTCTGTGCCACCCGAGACCTCAGCTCAGGGAGCCTTGAATAGTTGAATAGAAGGCAGACCGTCCACCCAGATAATAGCCGCCCCGACACGCGAAGCCGCCGAGTACACACACCAAGAGAGGGAATCAAACAGGGCAGGGCTGTTTAGTGAATGCCCAGGGCCGTCAAAGGACCGCGCCACCTTAGGTGGATGCGGGTGAGTCGCGGCTCGCTCTGCGCGCTAGCCCTGGCTGCGGGCGGATGAGAGGAGGGAACAACTAAAGAGTCTAAAAGACACAGGAAGAGGGGGGGGAACGAGCAGTTCATAGAGGAAGCCGCAGCATAAGCATAAACATGCATAAACGTTGGGGGGTTATGGTGGATTTCTTGGGTCGGCGCTGGGCCACCCTCGCTAGCGCGCGAAGCTGAGGCGATGCCGAAGGGGCCAAGAGCCAATCCGAGAAATACGCGCGGACCCTCGCAATTCTGTGTCCATGCTGCTTTCCGCTCTTCGAATTCTGCCAACTCGCTGGGACGGCATCGAAGACTCTCCGCGGGCGTCCTGCTTCCTCAATTCGTCCAGCTGCTGCTCTGCCTTCTCCCGCATGTCCTCCAGCACCTCGGCGGCGCCAGCACCGTCGCCATCGTCGTCGTGAGCGGACTTGACGTGGTGATAATGCTCGAGGTCGTGGTCGTTGTCATAGGACCATTCAGATGGATGGGAACCGAATGAGCCGGAATGAACCCCAATGATGGGGAAAAGACGCAAATTCAGCGGGCTTTCGACTACGGGTATACCAGCGCCGACCCTGAATTTGACATGCTATGAATTGCATCCTAAAACGGTCGTGGTCCCCGCCCCTGGAAGTTTCGGAGCTATCATGCGTCATGGAAGATCCGGAGGTCCCCCAGAGGCATCCGCAAAGTCCGCCCGACGCCGAAGTGGTCGTCGCAGTCATCGTCGTCGTCGTCGTCGCCTCTGCCGTCGCCGTCGCCGTCACTGTCGTCATCGTCGTCGTTGTCGTGTCATCGCCGCCGTCGTCGTCGTTTTAATTGTCGTCGTC
This sequence comes from Prorocentrum cordatum, assembly GCA_963575745.1. Lineage (NCBI taxonomy): Eukaryota > Dinophyceae > Prorocentrales > Prorocentraceae > Prorocentrum > Prorocentrum cordatum. The sequence goes on from CAUYUJ010021282.1 coordinate 672,676, forward strand.
ACTTTCGGCGTCATCGTCGTCGTGGTCGTCGTGGCCGTTCGTCGTCGTCGTCGTCGTCGTCGTCGCAGTCGTCGCCGACGTCGCCTCTGCAACCGTCGTCGTCGTCGTCCGCACCTCCGTCGTCGTCGTCTCCGTCGTCGTCGCCGTCGTCGCTGACGTCGACGCCGTCGACGCCGTGGTCATCGTGGTCGTTACAAACAGGGCTATGATATGATCGGGATAAATCGCTCCAGAGCGTTCCGGAGCGCTCTCAGAGCGTTCCGGAACGCTCTGGAGCGGCCGCGGCGCCCACTACATCCTCCAAACCCGCCGATTCTCAGAGATTTCGAGCTATCCCGATCCGCTTGTGTCCCGATCGTCGCATCGTTTGAGTCGCCGTCACCCCGGAGCCTGCGTGCGATGTTGTCGTCGTGCGACGTCGTCGTCGTCGCCTCGACGACGTCGCACAACGACAACATCGCACGTCGTGCGACGTCGCACGCCGTCGTCGTTGTCGTCGTCGTCGTCGTGCGTCGCCCCGTTTGAGTCGTCGTCGCCTCGACGATGTTGCCGCCGTGCGACTTGTACGCCTCCGCCGCGGGGGCGCCCGGCTCCTGGCCGTCGGCGGCGCCGTCCTCCGAGCCGCCTGGGGGGAGGCGGCCGGGCGCCCGCCCGAGCCCCGCGGCGACAGCGGCGGGGGGGTCTCGGCGACGCTCAGACGACGGCGGCGACGACGGCAGCGTCGACGACGACGACGACGACGACGGCGACGACGGCGACGACAGCGACGACGACAATTAAAACGACGACGACGGCGACGATGACACGACAACGACGACGACGACGACGACGACGACGACGACGGCGTCGACGACGACGACGACGACGACGACGACGACGACGACGACGACGACGACGACGACGGCGGCGACGACGACGACGACGACGACGACGACGACGGTCAACCGGGGGGTGGTCTCGGCGACCCTCGTGGGTCAACTTGCTGGGAGCCCTGCGTGAGAACGGCCAGAAGACGAAGCCAGGACGAGGACAGACTTGGGTGAGGATACGCCGAGAATTCCTGAGATCCAGCGGGTCTGGGTGATGTCTCGGGCGCCGCGGCCTCCTCAGAGCGTCCTGGAACGCTCTGAGAACGTGCCCTAGGAGACAACTACTGGGAGGTTTCCGTCGGAAAGATTAAGGAGGAGTTCAGCCCCATTTGGGAGCTGTTACGCCAGAGTGGGCCTCGGACTAAGCAGGATTAAGCGGGATTGAGCGGGATTGAGCGGGATTGAGCGGGATTAAGACAGATTTCGGACCAGGGCAAAATCAGAATGTGACCTCCCATGAGTTGCATCCGAACGTGCCTGCACTCTCTGGAACGTTTGCATCCTCGAGCCCCGTCCAAAGCATGCGAGGACGACGCCCACGCGCCGAGCCATGCCTGGACCCCCTTCCGGCACCCGCCCCAACACAGCACGGCGCATGCACCGTATTATCCGTGGGTCGAGGATCCGCGACGCCCGCCTGGCCCCACGAACAACGGGGGGGGTCTCCTCCCCCCCCCTCCTCCACCTGCTCCTCCCCCTCCTCCTCCTCCTCCTCCTCCTCTTCCTCCTCCTCCTCCTCCTGCACCTCTTCCTCGATCCCGCCCCTTCCCTTCCCTCCTCCCCCTCCTCCCCCGTCCTCCTCCAGGATCGAGGCCCCAGAGGGCACATCTGCCACCCTTAGGAAGCAACTGCTGGGAGCCCTCCGAGAGAAAGATTCTGCGTGGGGTTCCCTTTTATGTTCAATCTCTTGGAGGCCACATTCGGCCTGCGAATGTCTGGCGGACATGTGCGGCCGCTGGGCGGGCGTAAGAGGTGCACGTGGGCACCCTATGTTAAGCTAATGCTTTTGAGCACGCCTACACGAGCTTAGAGTGGTCGTTTTGGGTATGGCAGCTTTTGGGTATCGTTCTCTGGGAGTGCTTCAACGAATTTCGAGTGGTGGCGTCGTGACAAGAATCGCAAGGAACCCAACTTATACGAGAACAGCGCCAACGCGTAACGGAGCATAGGTGTTTGGCTCCGATGGCCCACGCACAACGCACCGCACCATCCCTGGGTGGAGGATCGACGACGACTCGGAAGACGCCAACGCGGGACGGTGCACGCAAGTCGTCCGCGGAGATAAAAAGGGCAAATTAGCCAAATTCAGACCCCATTTAAACAGATCAACCCAAATTCAGCTCAGGCAAGCCGTGTTAAGCGGGATTGAGCCGCACTGGGCCGAGGCGGAATTTAACCTCCCACGGAGTTGCTCGGCGGCGAGGCCAGAGAGGAAGTCAGAGGGAGAAGGCCTTCTCAGAAACGGCGGGACTTCTGAGAAGCCCTCGCCCCTTCTGTAACAGTTCCTGGGTCTTCGGGACAGGCCCCTGAAGTTTCTCAGAAGGCCCGAGGCCTTCCGAGCCTTCTGGTCTGAGAAGGCTCGCCCCTTCTCACTTCTCCCCAAGCTCGCCGCCGAGTAGCAACCGACTGACCCATACCACCGAATAATGTTAGAGTTAGGGGGCCGAAAGGTCATTCGCTGTCCCTTGGTGATCCGCGGCGCGGATTCTGGTTGTTTGTGTCTTTGTTGCTTTGCTTGCTTTTTTGTCGTCGCATCCTCGCCCGCGGCCCGCTCTGCGACCAACGACCCACCCTGCGACCCACCCCGCGACCCACCCGCGACCAACCCGCGACCCACCTGCGACCCACCCGCGGCCCACCAGCGACCACCCACATGACTTTGATGAACCTTCGGCGCCTCCTGCGGCGGGCCGTTTTCAGAGAAGACATAAAATCAGCGCCTGCGGCGGCTTCGTCAGAGCTTCGCAGACTGCCGACGACCCATCCGCAACTGCGGAGCCATGATATATTTGCCTTCAAGAGGCGGAGGGAGCGGAGGATGCAGCGCGACAACATAACTTCACACGGCACGCCCTCAGTCGCAATACGAATCAGAAGGTCGCAAGGCCTTGTGTGGGGCTGCGGGCTGGACCCGAAAATGTGCGCCACACTGCATCCTCGATACCCATCGGTCGGAAGTAATTAGTGAGTCGAAACCTGCATCAGGAAGGCGTTGGAAGCGTGTCTGATCTCGGCCCGCTCCCCGAAGACGAAGGCAGCTGTGAAGCCACTCGATTCTTGAAACAGGAAGGCGCCCTGATTACATTGCAATCTGGAGATCCGAACACACCTGCCTTTCACGCCTAGAGGGAGGGGTGCGTTCGAATAGCCCCCATGGGGCTACACCCCCCAGTTTCACCTCTCTTCCCTCAACCACCCGATGTCTCTTGTTCGGGGGCTCGGGGATTCGGGGAAGGAAGCCGCCTGCAAAATTCGGATGAGTATGAATCGGGAACCAGCGGGTCCTGGGGGATATGCTGGGCGCCGCGGCTGAGCTAGACCGCTCCAAAAAACGCTCTGGGATCGCTCCGGCACGCTCCGGCGCGACTCGCCCTGATCCTTAAGGCCTGCTTCACCTTTCTTGCCCGCTGTTGCTGCAGCGGCCAAATGGGAAAACCCACGGCGCATGGGAGACCAGCCTTCGCAGATCGTCTCTCTGAGACATGAAGCCTGACTCCTCCATCCCGAGGCATCCGGCGCCACGAACAATCGAAGCGGCCAGCCAGCCTCGGGCCTCGGGGCTGGCGGAAAACGGCTCGGGACGGGCAACAGGCCCATGGGACGCGCACGGTCTGCGCGCGGCATCCGCGCGAAGCCGCCCTGCATCAAGGGGCTCGACGACAAGGATCCGGGACCGCGAGGCCGAATAAATGCATGACTTTCCTGCCCACGACGTCCCCCGACCTCGGGCTAACAAAACAAAACACGCTGGAGGCTTGTAAACGATTTGGGCCGGCTTCTGGGCAAGGGGATGGTTTCAAACAAGAAGCCCTGGATGAAAAACTGCTCTCGGGAAGAGAGTCGAGAGGTCAGGGGCTCGCGACTGGAACGAATCGAGTCGTTGGAAGTCTGGGACGTTCCCTTTGTTGTCGGTCCATTCTCCCCCCTGCCAGGACGCTCAGATAGCGCAGCATGCTTCCGTCGCGGCGTTCCCACTCCCTCTTGCGGCATTGCACATCGCCCCCCGGCACCCGCGACTGGGGGAACCAAACTATACTATACAGTGCGACCGCATACGGGTACTCCCCTGAGCACTCCCCGGATGCGTTCGGACCAGGATTCCGAGGACCCCCGCAAGAGACCCAAAGAGGGCGGGAACGAGGGGGGGAGCTAACATCGAAGATGCGGGTATCTGTGCATCCTCTGACTTACCCCACACAGGGAAAAACTCCCCCCTCCCGGCAGGTGGATTGATTAGGTTGAGTATGGTTTAACCGATCCCCATCCCCAGCGGCGTGGCCTGGGCCCCACTGGCCACTTTACCCGCCTAGATGGGGACATAGGCCGTTCCCTCCAGGTTTCGAGGGGTGTATCCCCAACTGGGGTGGTAACTTGGTGGGGGTCTCGAAGGGGGCGAGGATGGGGATGGGGGTCGGTTAAACGATACGAAATCCTGACCCGGTCTTCGCTGCGGATCCAGGCTTGGCGACGAAGGGCCTCCAGGAGGCACGGCCCGAGCGAGAGAAGCGCGAGGGAGGGCCGCCGTGGTCTTGGCTGGCCCTCCTCCGACCCCCCGGTCCCCAAGCCTTGGGCCAGCGCCATCAGCTTCTTCTTGTCGCCCATGGGCAGCGCGGCCGCGTCGATGACCGCCGAGAGGGAGCGGAGCAGCGAGTCAACGCTGGTGGTGTCCACTTTCTGCTGCATCAGGGCCTCAGAAGCACACCCCGATCCTGGTTTGTGCGCTGCTTCCTGGCCAGCGCAATGCTCGAAAGGGGGGGAGGTGGGGGGGGGAAGTACGCCCCGATCCTATCGCGATCAGGCCGACACATGAAAAGTACATCCTGCCCTGAGCAGGCCTGAGCTACAGACGAGAAACAGCCAGCCGAACGAACAAAGGAACCGACAACGAGCGAAACCGAACCTACCGGAGCCAGCCGAGAAGGACGCAACGACGCGGCAACGACGCTCCCGAACCGAACCGACCGATCGCAGCCCACTGACCGACAGGCTGGGCGCAACCGAATCGAGGGAACCGCGGACATCCTCGACTCCTCTCCCGGCCCCCTCGCGCACGCGGGAAGGAGGGGGAGAAGGAGACGCACGGAGGCAGGGGAGGCAAGGCAAGGCAAGGCGCATAGGCGGCGCACCCCGAGGGGCACTGGCCAGCGGCAGCAACGAGCGAGGAGAAGTGCCTGTGCCAGCGATGCGGAAAGCAGGGCGGCAACGTTCGATTGGCGAGCTCCCTGCCTGCAGGAGCCTCTACCTGACGCTCGAGGAGGAAGAGGAGTAGCAGGAGGACGAGGTGTGCAGAGAGGGAGGGCGAGGATGACGCAGCGGGCAGATTGTCCGCATGGCCTGTCTGAGAAGGCCTAGAAAATACATTAGGGGCCCGACCACAAGACCACAAGAAACCCAAGCCTGAGACCCTTGGACGTCAGTAGATTTTTGGTGTGGGAACGTCACGCTGTCCATCGCAAGACCACCGGGACCCAAGAAACCCAGGGCACCCTGGAGGCAAGCAGGGTGTTTCTAGGCATGGGCCTCCACTGCAGAGGATCAGGAGAGGTGTTGGGCCGAAGAAAAAGCTGACATACGCCCTGACCGTATCCTGACCTGGTCACCGCGGCCCATCCCGAGAGCAAGGGGTGCCCCCTGCGCCGGTCGGATGGGGCCGGTCCAACCTTGTGCTCCTGCACCAATCCCGGTCGATCGACGGATTGGCGGGAAGCGGCAGACCTGGTCAACGCTTAACGGGGGATCTGGCGACCCCAGTCCCCGATTTCCTCGGGCTTCCGAGGGGACAAA